>CM060952.1:219071060-219286060 GCA_030765055.1 Mantis religiosa | reverse complement strand
TGTGCCTGTTTCCAGACTGTTGGGTGGTGCCCGTGTTGAAGTATGATATTGTATAGTGTGACAATTTTTTGAATCATTTCGTATGGGATGTTTTTTAGCATGGTGTATGTTATGGTGTCCGGTCCGGGTGCTGATTTTCCAAGGCGTCTTACTGTGTTGGTGAACTCGTCGATGGTTATCGGTGCTTCTGTGTCGTCGTTTGGGTTTAAGGCTGGCGCCGGTATCAACGGCAGGAAAAGTTGACTATTGTTGTTGATGTATGCAGTTGTGGTTTTCAGTTGTTTCATGTCGAAGTCTGGGTTTTCAGGAGTGCGGGAGACAGTCCGGTAGTGGTCTTCAAAGATTTTTAGCTTCTCATCTGTGGAGTGGATGCTTTTTCCGTTTAACTGTAGTGGGTAGGTAAATTGTTTGGTGCTGGGGATACTTTTGATAAATTTCCTAAACTTCTTTGTTTCAGCTGTTCTTGCCTTTGAGATCTCTGCAACTGTTTTCTCCCAGTTTTCCTTAATAAATTTGTGAATTGCTCCCTTGACTTCCTGTCGTAGGTGGTTCAATATTGCTTTATCGTTTGCGTCATGTGTCCTCATGTATTCGCGGTGGGCCCTTCGTTTTTCCTTGATTTTCTGTATTATTTCTTTTGGTAGTGGTCGACTGTAGCGGTGTGTGTTAATGATCTTTGTTGGTATGGTGCTGTCTCGTGCGGTTTGGATTTCGGCAGTTATTTGTTCAGCGATGGCGTCTATTTGGTGTGCATGTTCTATGTTGTGTTGTTGCATGGGTTGCATGTTGTTTCTTAAGTGTTGTGTGAAAGCTTCCCAATTGGCGTTTGAGTAGTCAAATATTTTTCTGGGCAGTGCTTCTGTGGTCCATGTACCGGAGGATAATGTCAGGATTATGGGAAGATGGTCAGAGCTTATTAACGGCTCTACTTCAGCGTTCATTAATTCTATTGTATGCTGCTGGTGTTGCTAAAATCTTTTCAGGGGATGTTGGACTCTCATTGTTCCTGGAGCCAATCCTCGTTGGTCCTGGGAGGTACACTATCCTGAGGGCAGTGTCTTTGAGTGTTCCCTTCAGTTTTCTGCCATTCTGGTTGGTATATTCATCGAGTAGTAGTAGTAGTAGTAGTAGTAGTAGTAGTAGTAGTAGTAGTAGTAGTAGTAGTAGTAGTAGTAGTAGTAGTAATAGTAGTAGTAGCAGTAGTTGTAGGCTGAGGCAGTTGGCGGCGTATGCTCCTGGATTTGTTGTGGTCCGGTTTCCTGCGTGCTTTTTGTAATGCTGGATGCCAGGCTTTACTTAGGTGTTTGGTTTCTTCCTTTCTATTGAAGTTATGTTTGAAAATCTCTATAGCTTTTCGACTTAAACGGGTGTAATAATGTACTGTGGAAGAAAGGACAGCTGTGTTAGAATACTGAATAATGTGTTCCCCTGGCGTTAGTAATGCGTGTTCTGCGACTGCAGACTTTTCGGTTTGTCCCAAACGGCAGCACCTCTTGTGTTCCAAAATGCGTGTGTTTACCGTGCGTTGAGTGGTCCCTATATACACAGAGCCACATGAGCAGGGAATTCGGTATACACCGCAGAAGAGAGTGGTTCTTTAGGATCTTTTGTTGAACGTAGCATGTTCCGTATTTGATGTGTGGGTTTGTAGATGGCCTGAATATCGTATTTTTTTGAGAATTTTTCCAATGTGATCGGTGGTATTTTTGATGTACGGCAAGTATACCTTATTTTTCTTTTTCAGGTCAATTTGCTCTGGGGTTGACAGGAGCTTCTTTCTAGGGCGTATGGCACGTTTAGCTTCCTGGCTGGTGTTCCCGTTGGCCTGCAATGCACTGTTAATGTGAGAAAGTTCCAGGTTGAGTAGGTGTGGTTGGCAGATGCGGTTAGCACGGTATACCAGTGTTTTTATGACAGCTCTTTTTTATCCGGGATGGAGGTTGGAGAGCTTGTGTAGGTACCGGTCTGTGTGTGTAAGTTTGCGGTAGACTGTGTGAGAGAGCGTGCCATCGGGCATCCTGGATAAGAGTACGTCCAGAAACGGTAGTTGTCCGTTGTTCTCCATTTCCATAGTAAACTGTATGCGTGGATGAATAGAGTTGATCTGACATAGGAAATCTATCAAGGTGTCTTGCCCGTGGCTCCAGATGGCGAAAACATCATCTACGTAGCGTAGCCAGCACACAGGTTTTTGGTTAGCGGAATCCAAAGCTTTGGCTTCAAAATGCTCCATGTAATAGTTGGCAATAACTGGACTCACCGGACTGCCCATAGCCACTCCATCCGTTTGTTCATAGAACTCCTGGTTCCACTGAAAGTAAGTAGTTTCCAAAACATGTCGGAATAAATTTAAAATGTCCTCAGGAAATATTTCCTGTAGTAAACTAATAGTCTCCTGTATGGGTACCATGGTGAATAAAGAAGTCACATCAAAACTTACAAGAAGGTCGTTGGGCTGCAGGGTCAAAGCCTTCACTTTTTGAACAAAATGTGCGGAATTCTTGATGTACGAGTCTGTGTTACCAACATGTGGCTGTAGGAGTTTGGCCAGGTGTTTCGCCAAGTAGTACGTGGGAGATCCGATGGCACTAACTATGGGCCGGAGAGGTACCTCTGATTTGTGAACCTTCGGTAGTCCCTATAGTCTTCCCGTAGGGGAAGGGATCCGTCCCTTTCAGCTGCCAAAGTGCAGGCGCTGCGGAACCCTAGCACTCGTGGTACCTCTGACGTTACTAGAGGAACCTCGGGCCGAACATGCCGAGCCCCTCCCTCTGGGAGCTGTTCGGATTGGGTTGGTCTCGAGGGGGCAGTGTGTTCCCGTCACCCACGGGCAATTGGGTACCTCTGGCCAGGCTACCGGCCGCCCGGAGGGGGTAGAGGGTTGCCTCATAAGTCCCGGGAACTAGCCTGCAGAGCTAGTAGCTGGTGAGCTAGACACTGGCGGCCCTACCAAGGTTTATTGGTAGCTGGTTCGTCAAGGACCGGCGCGTAAGTGGCGTATCCACTTCCGTCCTGTCTGCCGTATGCAGCGCAACCAGAGACGTGCCGAATACCAGCTACTATGTTAGCAATGCTGTCCTCTGTAGGTATGGTGTTTGGAGTGACAGCAAAGTTGGCACCCTTTGCCAGAACGGAGGTTTCATTCTCCGACAGTTGGTGGTCCGATAAGTTTATCACAGTGCGCTTAGGTACGTTGTCAGCAGCGGATTGCAACTTGGCGCAATTTTCGAATTTCTTCTTCTGTCTGGTGGTAGCTTGGTTTGAGTTTGAGATCATGGAGCTGTATGTAATTCTGTCTACTTTTTCACAGTCTTGTCTAGATAGTATACTACTGACCTGAAAGTGGTGAGACATCAGTGCGCTGTCATTGAAGGCCAACTCCCAGCGGGTTTGATGAATTCTTTCCCGAAGTAGAGCTCTTTCCATGCGGTGTGATGACGCTGTGTTGAAACAGCGCTTTTGTCGAAGGAAGCGTGGGATAATACCATTGTCGCGGCAGCGAAGCAAAAATGTAAGGGAGCACAAAAGACGTGCTTTTTTCTTCCGTAGTGCCTCCAGGCGCGGAATCAGTCGGTAGACTGAGCAAGACACCTTGATAGATTTCCTACGCAATATCAACTCTATTCATCCACGCATACAGTTTACTATGGAAATGGAGAACAACGGACAACTACCATTTCTGGACGTACTCTTATCCAGGATGCCCGATGGCACGCTCTCTCACACAGTCTACCGCAAACTTACACACACAGACCGGTACCTACACAAGCTCTCCAACCTCCATCCCGGATAAAAAAGAGCTGTCATAAAAACACTGGTATACCGTGCTAACCGCATCTGCCAACCACACCTACTCAACCTGGAACTTTCTCACATTAACAGTGCATTGCAGGCCAACGGGTACACCAGCCAGGAAGTTAAACGTGTCATACGCCCTAGAAAGAAGCTCCTGTCAACCCCAGAACAAATTGACCTGAAAAAGAAAAATAAGGTATACTTGCCGTACATCAAAAATACCACCGATCACATTGGAAAAATTCTCAAAAAAATACGATATTCAGGCCATCTACAAACCCACACATCAAATACGGAACATGCTACGTTCAACAAAATATCCTAAAGAACCACTCTCTTCTGCGGGTGTTTACCGAATTCCCTGCTCATGTGGCTCTGTGTATATAGGGACCATTCAACGCACGGTAAACACACGCATTTTGGAACACAAGAGGTGCTGCCGTTTGGGACAAACCGAAAAGTCTGCAGTTGCAGAACACGCATTACTAACGCCAGGGGAACACATTATTCAGTATTCTAACACAGCTGTCCTTTCTTCCACAGTACATTATTACACCCGTTAAGTCGAGAAGCTATAGAGATCTTCAAACATGACAACTATTTCAATAGAAAGGAAGAAACCAAACGCCTAAATAAAGCCTGGCATCCAGCATTACAAAAAGCACGCAGGAAACCGGACCATCAACAAATCCAGGACCATACGCCGCCAACTGCCTCAGCCACAACATCAAGCATAGAAAATAAAAGCAACCACCCAACCCCCGCAGCAGCCGAACTAATAAAAGAAGACCGGAGCAACCAGGAACTAGCTCCGCCCACCCGCGCCAAACGTATAAAGACCGAAAAGCCAAAGGGCTCCTTTGGCCTGGGAGGGTTCTGCAACAGTGTTGTCATGTATGAGTGGTGGTATGTTTGTTTTAGCTCTGGTTAGGCACTTAGCTATACGCCAAACAGAGTTAGAGTTCGGATTTAAGTTCGCGAGAGTTTGATTCCATTGGTTCGATATAAATTCCCTAGTTCGGGCCATAACGGCCTCTCTGGCATCAAGGTAGTCTTGTTTATGTAAAGGATTTCGCGTTCGTTGCCATTTACGTCTTAGTCTGTTCCTATTCTGCTGTAAGATTTTTATGTCTAACGGATATTGGGCGTTTACTGATGGTGTAAATTTTTGTGGGACACACGTTGTAGTTGCTACCTTAATTGCCAATTCGAGTTTGAATACAGCTTCGTCGTGTTGCTGTGGTGAAATAATTTCGCTTTCCGGTAAGTATCTTTCTAAAACGTTATTGAAGTCTTCCCAATTGACTAAATTATAATTCAGTTTTGGGGTTTCTTTCTTAAACTTCAAGGGAAGTGTGACCTCAAGGAGTTTTGGTAGGTGATCAGATGTCAGTTCTTGCATTACTGTGCATTCGATGTTAAACGGTATATTGTTTAATATGGCTAAGTCTAATATATCTGGCGCGTGATTGTTAACATGAGGTATGTGGGTGGGCTCTTCGGGCCCCACAATAAGAAAGTTAGTGTTGTTGATATAATTTAGTAGTTTAGTCCCTTGAGGATTGGGGTTTGCACTGCGCCACAAAGAGTGCTTACAGTTGTAGTCCCCTGCCGCTATTACTCTTGGTCCTAGCTGCATAATTTTTTGGACATCTTCGGTGTCGATGTCACCTGGTGGGTTGTATATGGCTATTAATACGATCTCTGTACTGAAGGTGCTAATCTTTACTGCTGTCGCTTCTAGGCGGTTTAATTGGGGTATATGCTCGTTTGTATTGCTATTGCTGTCCCCCCCTCCCCTACGATTACGATCGGTCCTGTAAATAGCATAGTTAGGTATTGAAAATTTATCTACGTCCACTAAATGGGTTTCGTTTAATAGGACTACTTGTATTGAGTTGGCGTGAAGAAAGTCTGTTAAATCTTTACGTTTACGGCGTATTCCCTGACAGTTCCAGTGTATTGTCCGTAACGTGTCTGTTTCAGCCATGGCTGTAGCTTTGTAGGTCATTCAGTAGTTCAAGTAGCCAGTGTAGTGTAAGTGTGGTGTCTGTACCCTTTCTAAACAAGCCCCGAACATTGCTAGGTGTTCCTCAAGAAAATCCTTGGGAACAGAGTCTCTGGGCAGACCCAGGACGTTCAGCATTATTCTAAAGAGAATAAATTCCCATATAATAAAACACAATATTCTCATTTCTGAACTATTTGGCTTCAGATCCCAGCATTCTACAACACAGGAGCTTCTACGCCTTACGGAAGCCATATCTAAAGGATACAATACTAACAAATCGACTGGCACCATCTTCTTAGATATTGAACGCGCCTTTGATAAAGTATGGCATGCGGGCCTACTTTACAAGCTCAAATCATACAACTTCTCTAATTCGACACTTGCCCTCATTAAAGATTATATAAGCGAGCGTCGGTTCCGAGTAACTGTGGAGGATTCTCCCTCCTCTCTAAAGCCTATTAAGGCAGGAGTCCCACAAGGAAGTTTGCTAGGACAGACCCTCTTTAATTTATACGTTAACGATATGCCAGAACTTACACGCACTGAAAAATACATATACGCTGACGACACGACACTGGTAACTCAGTCTACTCAACCGCGGATAATACACCTGCGGCTACAGAATGCCCTGAATGATCTTGAACCCTGGTTCCGAAAATGGAGGATAAAAGTTAACTCCAGAAAGTGCCAATCAATTATTTTCACAAAAAGGATCCAACATCGACATCCCAGGCACAGACAGCCACCTCTCGCGTATCATGGCGAAAGAATCGAATGGAGAGACCAAATTACCTACTTAGGGGTCACCATGGATCAAGGTCTCACATGGAAAAAACACATTCAAAATGTCAGGGCCAAAGCAAATGGCCAATTGAACAGACTCTACCCTTTGATTAATTTAAATAACCAACTACAACTCAATATGGGTCTTACGCTATATAAAACACTAATCAGGCCAATACTGACGTACGCAGCCCCTGTCTGGGGATACGCTGCGAAAACACATATAAACAGACTGCAGACACTGCAAAACAGAATAATACGAATTATTGCAAAGGTTCCTTTGGTAGCTCCAGCTTATCGGCTGCACGAGGAACTGAAGCTCCACTCGATCGAACAATTTATTAAACTACTCAGTTATAACTTATATGACAGAAAGGCAAAAACCAAAAACCCTCTAATTCGCGACTTAGGCGCATACGGTACACAACATGGCATTCACAAAAGACCGCTCTCATTATTTGACAGAACTCTTGGCCTGGGGGAACCAGAAATAAACATTCAAGATTACCTAAACAACTTAGTACCGCCCTAAACATAAGCCATGGCTTAGCTAAACACTACTGACAGACCAGTGGCCCTGGAAGTCCCTGCTAGGGGTCGTTCTGGGGACTAGTGAAATTGACCAAAGCATCACACATGGACATGAGAAGACAACTCAATTGTAAATATATAAACAAAACAATAATCTAGCACTCAATCCTGAGCATATATCCAAAATATTAGGTTGTTATAAACCAATGCCTAACAAATTGACGCCAGACTCAGAGCCGCTCCTGGCCTGATATCTTATTCAACTTATTCTTAAGCACTTACAATTAATGACACCGTCCTTATGTTTCAGGACCTCACAGATATCTTGGAAGACGGTGCCTCCGTCTGGAGGCACACCAATATTACACAACCCAATTCCACTCCTGAATTTCCAAGGTCGCAAGTAGGACCTCGGTCATGCTTGTGTCCTGGCGCCATCCTCACCCGGCCTAGGCTTTGCCTGGCCGTAATATCCTCTCCCAGAATCCGCAGGTGCAATAGCGGTACTGCTGCACTTCCTCTCCCGAATTCTCACCGGTGGAGGTTTTTTTAGAGGGTAGGGCTGACGGATCTCTCTCCGTCAGAGGAGTCCCACACTCCGATCCCGGGGCTAGTGCATAAATGCATTTTTCCTCCACTCGAAAAAAAAGGCTCCTTCACCAACTTGTCCCAACATAGCCACAACACATACAGCAGCTGTCCGGAAGACCCGGGGAGGATGTCACTCCCCTCCCTAGGCGGCCCGGGGACGACGGACATCCCCATCAGATGACGACCAGGCGAACTCCAGGGACCCGACCAGATAACAACTTGTAGATACTAACATTTGTACATATGTTATATTGTAAATGTAAAAAAAATATTAATAAAAAACAAAAAATAATAAATAAAAAAGGGCGAAAATTAAAAAAAGGAAAAAAAATACATATATTAAATGACAAGGGAAATATTTATTAACCTCCAATTGTACATTCCTCCCCCCTCCCCATCTATTTGTTACAGGACCAACGGCAACACGTCGAGGAACATCGCTAAGTCAGCTCCCTCTCCAGCTGAACCCTAAATTATGGTAAGGTATCCCAACAGTTTATATTTAGCATGACACCCCCGCATAGCTCCATCCTGCATGAGCATGAAAATCCTCCACTAACAATAGGTCCCTGGTCAGGGCCTCGGCCACGGCCAGTACCTAATTGCCCACTCTGTCCGTATACTCTCTTGTATGCGGGCGCCTATTTAGTATTCACCCACTAACTTCCGGGTTGCTTCGGCGGTATCGGGCACCACTTACCACGTTTCCTACCCATCACTTTAGTTTAGCTTAGTGCATGGTAGGGGAGGCGACGTAGATCCCTTTCGGATGATCGCCACCGGGTGTGGCGGAGGCGGGGCCACACCCAAAAAAAAAGGCTCCGTGTCAGTCATCGCCGAGACTACGAGAGAGTTAAGACAACGCCACTGAGGATGTTCGACGCAGCTTCGGACGAAACGTCTGGAAGGAGATTCCTAACTAGAACACAGCCCACAAGCCCGGATAATCAGTTTTTATATTATGACACCGGCCGTGAAAGCTTACGCAGTATTGAAAAGTTGTTTACTCGTTGCTAACTCCTGGGATACTCCAGATAAGAGAAATGGCAACAAGAGATTTTAGTTTACCACCCGAAAATAGAGGCGCTGGCATACATGATCACGAAGGCTGATTCATGTTCTGCTACTTTTCAATCTGTACTGGTTTGATATTCTGTAGTTTGGATATCTTGAAAATTTCAATGTGGAAGGATTGTTCCGTTGGAAAAAAGAGCATTTAATAAATCATCGCGTCATCTAGGCTACTTACTCCAGGTACAGAAAATAATCAGATATTTGTGTTTAAAATTGTCATTATTGGAGGTCTACTGTGAATAGCTATTGTACTGTACTGTAAGATGCTATAATTTATTTATTTGTATTTATTTATTTAGCATTTAATTTCTGTACAGAAATATTTGCTTTTTCAAGATACAGTACAAGCAATACAAACCAGAAATTCAGAAAATACAGAATTAATTCTGCATGCAATAATCAGATTAAATTGTATCAATGTCAACAAATACAGAAAACTTACATGAATTGTCAACCATTAGTATCATAAAATTATTCTCATGTAATCATTTACTCTACTTAATCTGGTATCTAAAATATTCAAAGAATTCTTGAGTACTATAGAAGCATGATTTATTAAAAATGATTTCACATCTCTTCTGAATCTTTTCTTATCATTGTTTTTGATTTTCTTTAAAATTAAGTTATACATGTGAACCCCTTTATGAAGTACTGAGTCAAGTTTTTTATTTGATCTTGATCCCAGTATATGTAATTTAGTATTATTCCTAGTATAATGTTCATGAATAGTGTTATTTGTTTGAAAATATTGTATGTTGTTGTTTATAAAGCATACGGTTTCTAGGATATACAGACATGGCAGAGTTAGTGTATTATTTTCCTTAAAATATTTCATACAATGAGTCCCTTTACTTAGATTAAACATTATTCTTATTATTTTCTTTTGTGTTACAAATAAATCTTTTATTTCGGTAGCTGATCCCCAGATAAAGATACCATACGCAAGATAAGACTGCACATATGAATAGTAAATCAGCATTAATGTTTGTGTATTACAAATTTTCCTAGCACTGATATTATGTAGTGGGCTTTATTAATTTTTGCAGTAATATACTGAATATGCGGCTTCCAGCTTAAAAATTTGTCAATAATTACCCCCAAAAATTTTGTTTCATTGGTATATTGTATTACCTCATTGCCAAAAGCGATTACAGGAGCTATATTAGCTTTATTTCTATTTGATAGTGAAATATGCATACTTTGTGTCTTTTTAATATTAAGTAGTAATTTATTATTAGTTAGCCAATGCATCATATTTGTCATCACAGTATTAGCATAATGTTGCAATTCAGAATTATTGCAGCCTTTGATAATTATATTAGTGTCGTCAGCATATAGAATAGTTTCTGCATGGGTAATATTAAGTGGAAGGTCATTAATATATACTAGAAAAAGCAGTGGTCCCAGGATAGAACCCTGTGGAACCCCACATCTCACAATTTCAATATTGGAATTAATATTATGACCATTTAATTCATTATTAACTACAGTATACTGTCTTCTACCCTCAAGGTAGGATTCAAACCAATTATGAGATACCCCTCTTATACCATAGGCTTCAAGTTTGGATAATAGAATATTATGGTCAACCAAATCAAATGCCTTAGACAAATCCATAAAAATCCCAATAGTATAATTATTTGCCTCAAACCCGTCTAATGTTTGTTTCATAAAGGAGTATAGTGCATTAGAAATTGATTTATTTTTCCTAAATCCATTTTGTTTATCGCTGAATACATATTTTTCAAGAAAAGGATATATCCTGTTGAACATAACACGTTATTCAATGGATTACTGTGAAAACAGTTCACGGAAAAATAAAAGCTTATTGGCATTACATGACTTTGATTTTATTTTCAACTACAAAAATCAAAAGGTGAATGTCCCAATATTGAAGCTGAACTATGTTGTAGATTAAAATCCTGTTCCGTAACTTGCAGGTATAAAATCAATGTTAATTGTATTTGGAATAGCTTGTTGTTGCATTTGGAATTTATGAATGCCATACCTAATAAAGGAATGGTTGTAGTCATGAAAACATTGAAACGTGCAATTTAAGAAACTCTTACAGCAATATAGACTTTCTAAAGTGCTAATGAGAATATTTGGTAAAAGTGCAGAATAGGTGTGCAAAGTTGTTGCGAAATGCGGCGGACCGATATACGCGAGAACAGCGGAGCATAGCCAACACATTTCCTGTTTCTTATAAACTAGCGATAATAATGGGAATAGTGCATAGTAAGCTTTATTATATTATAATTATTAACAATAATTAATAGCAAAATTCTGGCAATGATCTACTAATCTTAACATCAGTTTATTTAGGTACTACAGTATCGCTGGTTTACTTACGTAACGTTGACTATTCCAAAACTTTGTGCTAACTTCGTTCAGTTTTTTAAATAATTATAATAACTGTGGCAATGATCCACTGATCTTTATGTCAGTTTATTTGGGTATTGTGACTTTGTGGGTTCGTAGAATTAAAAGGCCGAATTGCAGAAAATGTTGTTGTTGTTGTTTTCAAATGCTAGGCTTTGGCAATGAAGCCATTAGCTCTCTTGTTCTCCAATATTTCTGTGTAGTGGGACCGGCAGGTAGGACTTCACAGGTTAAAAGATGTTCTTCAGTCATTTCCTCTTCTTTGTTGTCAAATGCTAGGCTTTGGCAATGAAGCCATTAGCTCTCTTGCTCTCCAATATTTCTGTGTAGAGGGTCCGGCAGGTAGGACTTCACAGGTTAAAAGATGTTCTTCAGTCATTTCCTCTTCTTTGTTGCCAAATGCTAGGCTTTGGCAATGAAGCCATTAGCTCTCTTGCTCTCCAGTATTTCTGTGTAGTGGGTCCGGCAGGTAGGACTTCAGAGGTTAAAATATGTTCTTCAGTCATTTCCTCTTTGTTGTCAAATGCTAGACTTTGGCAATGAAGTCATTAGCTCTCTTGTTCACCAATATTTCTGTGTAGTGGGTCCGGCAGGTAGGACTTCACAGGTTAAAAGATGTTCTTCAGTCATTTCCTCTTCTCTGTTGCCAAATGCTAGGCTTTGGCAATGAAGCCATTAACTCCCTTGCTCTCCAATATTTCTGTGTAGTGGGTCCGGCAGGTAGGACTTCACAGGTTAAAAGATGTTCTTCAGTCATTTCCTCTTCTCTGTTGTCAAATGCTAGGCTTTGGCAATGAAGCCATTAGCTCTCTTGCTCTCCAATATTTCTGTGTAGTGGGTCTGGCAGGAAGGACTTCACAGGTTAAAAGATGTTCTTCAGTCATTTCCTCTTCTTTGTTGCACAGAGGACAATTTGGACTTGTATAAATTCCTATTCTGTGTAAGTGTTTGGCCAAATAATCATGTTCTGTAAGTAATCTAAAATTTGCTACTGCAGCTTTACATGGGATTTCTGGAATAATTTCTGGATTTTTAATTAAAATTTTCCATTTTTTATCTTTGGCTTTGTTAGATATTGTTTGGTTTCGTTTGTTTTTATATTTGCTTTTGATTAATCTATTTATGGATGTAAAGGGTAAGTTTTTACTTTTGTTCTGAATTAAATTTGCACATCTTTTGGCAAGAAATCAGCTGATTCATTTCCAGCAATTCTACAATGTGCAGGTATCCACTGTAATATAATTCTTTTCTGTAGTTTTTGAAGTTGTTGGATCATTTTGTGACATTCTTTAATTTGGACTGACCTCATTTTATATGAACATATTGCACATAATGCTGCTTTAGAATCAGAAAGTACAACATCATTTTTTAATTTATCTATTCTGTATAGGTGTTGGAGTGAAATATGAATAGCCGTTACTTCTGCATCAAAATTTGTTGTGTGGTATCCTGCTGGTTGATAGAATGAGAACAGTGCACACTTAATTCCTGCTCCTGAGTTGTTGTCCAAGTTAGATCCATCTGTGGAGATATGTAACCATTCTTCAGGTGGGTATCTATTGATCACAGTTTCTAATGCTAGTGCTTTTAGTACAGGTTTGGATGTTTCAGATTTTGTAACCATTTGTTCTAAATCTAATTGAATATTAATTGGTTCAAAAGTTAGCGGGTTTTCTTTGATTAAAATGTTTTCTTTAGAATTAGGAAGATTCATATGTTTTTAATTCCGTAACTTTGTGTAGGAAACCTGTTTGTTTTCATCTTGATTGGTTGTAGTAATTATTAATTATTATCTTGAATGCCTAGTTTTGAAAGTTTCTCAAGTAATTTATTTAATAATTTATTAGTAATTAGTAATTGGAGTTGCAGAAATTAAAAATCTCCTTTATTTCCATAGAGATACACTGTTCAATTCTCACGTAACTTAACATCACACAACACAATCTTCCATGGTCGATGATAACTGCGTCCAGTTCAGCTCTCTTTACAACAACACTCTTGTTACACAACTAACTCTGCTTACCCACTCTTGTTTACAACTGTCCTGCTGGCGTGTCACAATCCCTTATATATCTTATTCATAGTTCGAGAGACTTCTCGAGCAACTCAGAAAAACAACTATTCTCTGTCAATCGAGATATCTCTAAAAACTTCCAGACATGAAATCCTATTTGTGCCAGCGAGTCCTTTATCTGAGGTAACATTGTTTGTCAGCTTTGTGAACACTCGCCACGCTATCGTTAACTGCTTATGCAAGCTCGTGAATATATAATTATGATAATAACTCTGGCAATGATCCACTAATCTTTACGTCAGTTTATTTGGGTATTATAGCATCGCTGGTTTCCTTACGTAATGTGGACTATTCCAAAACTGTGTGCTAGATTCCTTTATGTTTTTAAATGAAATGGTAGATGTTAATTTTGGAAATTACAAAGCTGCAATTTGTCAGTTAATGCGGGTCTGAAGCAATTCATCAAGAAGCAAATTTTTTAGGAGCACTTGATCTTTACACAGTGATGAAATGATGTTCAAATCAGCCCACGGTCCATATAGCTTAGAGTTACGCCGCTATTGTACATTACTTTCTGTCATCCTGTATTATCATTCATTCATTTATTATTGGAGATCTCTTTTACTTAGGATTATGTTCAGGATATTTCAACACGTTTGTTTATTCTAAACAGGATATGCGCAGTGTCAAATTTTGGCTGAAGTATTCCTGCAAATTCCTACAGTGTTGGAGGAGCTATTATCAGCCCCTATTTTTTTTTTTAATGTGTATAGGGGCGCTCAACTACGGTGGTCATCAGCGCCCTTTAAAAAACAAGTCATGGCAAACGCCAGATATAAAAATTTCTAAAAATATATTATTATATATAAACCTATTAAAACTGCACAGACATATATATTAAAAAAAAATACTTGTTAAATTCTAAAATCCATAGCTGAAACAAACGCTAAAACTTTGCCCACCGCCATTTCGTCATCCGCGAGGATCTCTGCCAAGCTGGCCGGCAGCTGGAGAGACCTGCGGAGACGTGCCAAGCAAAAACAATCTAAAAGCAAGTGACGGACAGTCAGGTCAGCACTGCACAGTGGGCAAACCGGAACCAGGGTCCTATTCAATAAAAAGCTGTGGCTAAAATAACAATGCCCAATGTGCAACCGAGTCAAAGTCACCTCCTCGCGACGAGATGACCGACAGGAGGTAACCCAGGGAATCGGAAGTTCCGTAATAAATTTAAGTTTATTATTGCGGAGAGCGGACCACTCTTCCTGCCAGCAGGTTTGCACAGCTCTCCGTAATACGGCCCTAAAATCTTCCGATGTCACACATGGTACTCGAACCCTGGGCTTCATGGTAGCCATCTTGGCTGCCGAGTCCGCCATTTCATTCCCCCACAAGCCTATGTGACCAGGAATCCATGCACACACCACGCTTACGCCAGAAAGGTGTAAAACGTGGAGGGCATCCTGTATCCGCTGCACAATAGGGTGGTAGTTGTACAGGTGCCGTAGGCTTTGAAGTGCACTGAGGGAATCACTCAGGATTAAGCAGTCCCCCAACTTTCGTCGACGTACGTGTAAAATGGCCCGGTATATTGCATAGAGCTCTGCGGTAAAAATGGAAGTGCTAGTGTGGAATCCGAATGTATAGAGTTCAGTTCCACACACGTAAGCACAACCAACACCATCGGAATTCTTTGACCCATCGGTGTAAATTTTAACATGGTCCTGGTATCGCGAAAAAATTTCTAAAAAGCATGTGCGGATACTAGACAAAGACATGGTAGATTTATCATAGGTGGTCATGCCCAGATCAACGTGGGACGCTCTGCACAACCAAGGAGGGTATGTCCTCTCCCCCCTAGGATACATCTTGGGCATTTCAGTATTAAGATGTCTAAGGAGCTCCCGAAAACAAAAACCAGGTGGCTTTGGTTTAATACAAGTGTTCCTATAACGCACGTCCAATATCAGCCCCTAGGACTATGCAGCATGTATACCAATGTTCATTTCTATAAATTTCCTCGGGAGCCAGCAATATTGCAGAAGTGGAAAGATATTTGTAAAATTTCCAGTGAAAGTTGTACTTCCTTTCATGTGTGCGAATACCATATTTTGGAAGAAGACTTCACAGTTGGCTCGAGATGTTAAAGCATGGAGTGGTACCAAAACATTTGGAAATGGTCCCATGCAGTGCTAGGTTTCAACATGGAAGTGATAACATCAATAATGGATCAGCTCAACAAGTGCTTCCGAAAAATACTGACAATTGTGAAGGTGGTGTGGAGTTCGGTACTGAGCCTTTTCTTGACAGTGTAGCTGCTTCTTCAAGTATGTCCCCAAGTAAAACAGTGGATTTCACTTCAGTAAGTAAGAAAAATGGTGTTTCTATATTATCTTTGTCTCCATATGTATAAAATACACAGAAACACGGTGACATTTATTTACGACATTTAAGGACAGAGGTACTGAAACCTCCAAGTTAACATATGCTAGTGAAAATCTGATGCTACTATTACAAAACCTCCAAAATCAGTAATAAAAAAAATTCTGGATGATCGTTTTATTTCAATTTTCAAAGTTTCAGATAGCAAAGTCTATGAGCAAAATATGGAATGCATACAGATATAATAGAAATGAGTCCCATTTTTAATTTATAAATACATTAAAGATAACAAAATTAGCATTTTTTAAGAAAGGATGGCTACCACTTACCATGAAAAAAGTTGAAAATATTGAGATCAGTGTACTTTCAGTTCTTTTTGGTATTTGTTTTTGTTGACCAATTAAGTGGTAGTTGTTTCGATATTGTTTTCCAGATTTTTAAAATTTCCAAATTTATTTAGACAGTTATAGAAGCAGTAAATTGCCTAATTAAAATTATTCCTTCAAATGCTGCATTTAACTTTTATTTTTCATGTATAATATTTACAATTTCTGGATGACTAGTAGTTAATATTAATCCTAAAAATAAGTCATTTCTCTCAAACTGCATAATCATATAGTATAGTGTAATACTGTGATTACTTGATTTAATTGTTTTTGTACTTTTATTTCTGTATTTCATTACATGTTCGAGGTTCTTTCTCAAAGGTTTTCCTTAACCTTAGTTAAATGCCAGGTAATGCCTGGAGCAACTAATCTCATCAAGATTGAATTATGCTTAATACATAGCTAAAGTGTTATAATGTTACGCTAAACTTTCCATGTAATACAATGAATTATGTTATTCATCACTTTAAAACCTACAGTGTTATTACAGAACGTTACGTTAAAGCTTATTTGTAAAATATTCAAGTTTATCATTTCTGTCATTTATATAACTTTGTGCAATAGCTGCAGCTTTATGTTAAAGTGTCTTTGTGTTAAATGAAAAAGGTTACTGTGTTATTCATATTGTCACCCTGGTGGTAGGCTCGCGAAGCCGATGAAAAATAATGGCCGATCGTGACCGGAAGAGAGACAGTTGAATGTAGAGTAGAGAAAATAAACAGTTGGAGGTTAGCTAGATAATGTAATGGTGAACAGTGTATTTCGAGGAGAATAAAGTGTAGTTTTTGTGTTTCGTAACCTCGTTTGATTATTTCACGAACCCACAAAGTCACAACTGGTGTCAGGAAGCGGGATAACTACATCACCGAACATTATGGCCATGGAATCGGCATTGGAAATGCTTTTGCAGAAGATGAACGAATTAACAGCGAAGTCGGAAGCGGCAAATAACAACCTGGCCGCAGAGTTGAAAGAAATAAAGACCGAATTGACCACAGAAATGAAGGCAGCGAAAGAAGTCTGGCCACGGAAATGAAGGAGGCGAACGAGGCTCTCGCCGCCAAATTTCAAGAACAGTTGGCCGGCGTGAGGGATGACGTGACGGAGCTGGGCAAGCGGATGGGCCAAGTGGACGAGCGCGTCAAGGACCTGGCGAACCGCTTCAATGACCTAGAGGAAAAGGCCGACAATAACGCCAAGTCCCTGAACGCCATGGTGGAGGACGTCGTCGGCAGGAGACTGAAGGATTTGAAGGCTGACGCACCGGGACGCGACACAACATCGGCGCGCGTCAAACCTCCGAAATATGACGGCGCGTCAACATTCGAGGTCTTCCGCCGCCAGTTCCATACAGTGGCCAAGCACAACAGATGGTCACCGGAGGAGGAGGCCACACAGTTAATAGCCAGCCTCCAGGGACGGGCCGCGGAAGTCCTAAACGCGGTGCAGACAACGGCGGCGCCCAAGGACATCTGGGAGGCCCTGGAGAATCGCTTCGGGAACCACCGCTTAGCCGCAGCATACCGCAGCCAGATAAAGGCAAGGTCACAGCAGCCGGGGGAGACGCTGCAGGAGTTCGCCATAGCGATCGAGCAGCTGGCTAGCAAGGCCTTGGTTGACCTGCCACTGGAGTTCGTATCCCGGGAAGCCGCCTACAATTTTGTCGACGGGGTACGGGACACGGAGATTCGTCAGCGCCTAATGCTCGGCGATTATAAAAACATCCACGAGGCGCTGACAGCGGCATTAAGGATGGAGGCGGCCATGGTAGCATCTATCCCGACGTCGAGAACGAGGAGTGTCAGCTACGCCGGAGACAGAAGACCAGCTGAGGGACGCCGGCGAACACCTAGTGGCCTGTGTTGGGGGTGTGGACAGCCCGGACACCTGCGGAGAGACTGCCCACACCAGGAAGAGCAGCCGGAAAACGAGTAAGGGCCGTCGTGGAGAGGGGCACCACCATCCCCTCGAGTGACAATCCGCGCCGTCAGCCGGCGGATGGATGACAACCTCATCGCGGACGGCTGGGTAAGAGGAAAGCCGTGCCGCGTGCTGGTGAACACCGGGGCGGCCGTGACCATCATCAGACCTGACGTGGCGAGGGGTTTGCCGACGAGGAAACCGAGCCGACCATACCAGCTTGTGACGGCATCGGGCGACACCATGCCTGTGCAGAAGGAGGCCCTGCTGGAGCTGAACTTGGGACGGAGTGACGTGCGTCTGTGGGTGTTCGTCGCGAAGGTGGCTGAGGAGGTGATTCTGGGACTGGATGCCCTCAGGAGCCACGAGGCGACGGTCGACGTCGGCAGGAAGGTCCTGAGGCTCAACGGAGAAGAGGTTATACTCCGTCAATCAGAAGAGCGCCTTGGAATTGGCAGGGTCGTCTTGAGCGAAGACGTGGTTGTCCCTGCGAGGAGCGAAGTGATAGTGACGGTGGACCGGAAGGCCAAACAGCAGGTGGGGTTCAGAGGCAGCAGGAGTACGACTTCACCTCGGAACATCACGAGGAAAGATGTTGGTGGTACACCTGGATCGCCTGGCCCGCTACGAAGGCGCTGTTCGGGACGACCAGCCTTGAGGAGGGAGCAGTGTCACCCTGGTGGTAGGCTCGCGAAGCCGATGAAAAATAATGGCCGACCGTGACCGGAAGAGAGACAGTTGAATGTAGAGTAGAGAAAATAAACAGTTGGAGGTTAGCTAGATAATGTAATGGTGAACAGTGTATTTCGAGGAGAATAAAGTGTAGTTTTTGTGTTTCGTAACCTCGTTTTATCATTTCACGAACCCACAAAGTCACAATATGATTTACAAATGTGTGTAATATTACACAGGATGTGATGCTAAAGTTTCTTTGTAATTAAATGAATTAGCCATGTTGCATCACTTTTAAGTGTTTTAAGGTATAGCTAGTATTGTTCTATAGATACTTTGTAATTGATTTAGAATAGAATAGAATCTTTATTGTCACATAACGTTTACATTGTAAGCCTAGCTGGTAAACTGGTGAGTCGTCAAGTTATACATAAAAGAAATTTAAAAGAAAAACTAATTCTAATGTATATGTACATAAATTATCAATTACAAGTAATGCAGTAGTTATGATATTGTGTCATCCATGAATTCCTGTATGGAGTAATATGTCTTATGTAATAACAGATCTTTTACACTTTTATTAAATAGTTTCAGAGTTTTTATTTCTTTGAGTCATTGAGGTAATTTATTGTATATTTTTATACCCATATAATAGGGTGTTTTTTCATATAATGTTAATCTGTGCATGGGGTATTTTATGCTGGACTCTTTCCGAGTGCTGTAATGATGACGATTTTGTTTTTGGATAAGTTTCTCATAATTTTTATATACATAGGTGGATAACTCTAAAATATATACTGAGGGCATTGTTAGAATTTTTAATTTTTTGAATAGTGGTTTGAATGAATCTTTAAAGTTAGCATGTAACATACGTATTACCTTTTTTTGAATTTTAAAAACAGTTTCCCATCCCGATGCATTTCCCCACAATATTATACCATAGGCCAAGATCAAATGAAAATAGCTGTAATATACAATTTTTGTTTGTTTCTATATTCATCATATTTGTCAGGCATAACATGTTATAGCAGGCCGAATTCAATTTTTTTGGTTATATGTTCAATATGGATATTCCATTTTAAGCATTCATCTATGTGCATTCCTAATATCTTACTATAACCCTTTATTGTAGAACTATTATTATTGTCTACATTATCTTGTTTCAGATTAGCATTAGCAGCAGTTTTAAATTGAATAATACTAGTTTTTGTTTTATTTAAGCTCATACCATTATCAGTGAACCATTTGTCTAAGTTATTTAATGCATTGCTTATATCAGTTTGCAAACTATTATGACTTATATTTTGTAAAATAACTGATGTGTCATCTGCATACAATATTGGATACCCATTTATACTTTGAGGTAAATCGTTAGTGTAAAGTATATCAAGCAGAGGACCCAGCACAGAACCTTGCGGTACACCACTGGTATTTTCTCTCCATTTTGATTTATAAATTCCAGTGCTACATTTACTAATTACACTTTGTTTGCGATTGGACAGGTATGAATGAAACCACTTTAAGTTTTGATCTTTTATATTATAATATTCAAGTTTTTTTAAAAGAATTTGATGACTTACGCAGTCAAAAGCCTTCGAAATGTCACACATTATTGCAGCAGTATTTTTTTGTAAATCTAAATTTAGTGCTATTTCATTTACTATTGTGGTTACAGCTGTAATTGTTGATACATTTTTTCTAAAACCATGTTGGCAATCATTTAATATTTTATTTTTTTCCAAAAAGGCTTTTAATCTAACATATACTAATTTTTCTAATATTGTTGAGAAACTTGTCAAGACTGATATTGGGCGATAGTTTTCTTGTTCATATGTACCACCTTTGTGCAAAGGAGTTATTAATGCATATTTCATTCTTTCTGGAAAAATGCCATAATGAAAAGATTGGTTAAATATTTTTGCAAGTGGCTCACTTATTTTATTCCCAATTATTTTTACAAGCCTAGGTGGCAGATCATCCCATCCACTAGAATTTTTTTATTTCAAAGTTGCAATAATGTTTTTTACGTCATTTGTTGTTACATATCCAAGATAAAAAACCTGTGTATTGGGTGTACTCTTTTCCACATTCTTAAGAGCATGAAGCATGCATGGGGTTGTTTTTCGAATTACATTTGGGATCAAAGTATAAACTTGGAAGAAGCGTAGGGACAGTGAAGCACAAATTAATACAAAAGTGAATAGAGAAGATATTGACACATTGCTTCACTCACACTGTTTATTCACAGGACATGTTTCAAGAGCTCTCGCTCCTATCATCAGCTGATACTCGACTAGTGCAAGTTGTAGTGGTTTCCTTTTTCTCCGTTTTGTCAATAGATGGCGTGATGTACTTGTCCCTTTTTGGACATCAAGATCAAAAAAATGAACAACAAACTGACCTTTGGTATTTACAGGAAACCGACACACACAGATAATTACATTAAGAACAACAGTTTCAACCCAAAACAACACCAACATGCCATTTTCAACAGTTTAATCTTTCGGATGATCAACTTTCCACTAAACAGAGAAGATTATCAAGAAGAATACCTACACATAAAAAAAGTAGCTATATCCAATGGTTTCAACCCAAATTTAGTAGACAAAACAGTTAACAGACTCAACAAAGCCAAGAAAATAAAAGAAACCACCACCCTAGAACCTACAGGAGAAAAAGAGAAAAAACTTTTTAAAAAATTCACCTTCCACCCATCAGCCTATAACAAATTCCAAAAAATCTTCTCAAAACACAACATAACTCTTGCACCTCAAAATAGATTTAATATCAGAAATTTGTTAAAAGGCCCTCCCAAAAATTCAATCACTACCAAAGAAAAACCAGGAATCAAATGTGAAACTTGCCCTAAAATTTATATAGGAAAAACAAAAAGAAATATTAACATCAGAACTAAAGAACATCTAAGAAACATTAAAAATGGTGAAACAGAAAAATCAGCAGTGGCTTTTCATTTTTTGAATACTAGACATGACATCAACTTGGAAACATCTCTAATAAAATATGTTAATCACCCCATAGACCTTTCCGTATGTGAAAAAATCTTCATCAACAAAAATCGTCATAGAGTCATGAATTTTGAAACTCTACCACCGGACATCTTTGACAAGTACATCACGCCATCTATTGACAAAACGGAGAAAGAGGAAACCACTACAACTTGCACTAGTCGAGTATCAGCTGATGATAGGAGCGAGAGCTCTTGAAACATGTCCTGTGAATAAACAGTGTGAGTGAAGCAATGTGTCAATATCTTCTCAATTCACTTTTGTATTACATTTGGAATATTCGTAAAATATTTGTTCAATGATTCAGCCATATCTAGTGAAATAGCTTTACTTAATGATTCATTTTGTTGCTTGTTTCTTAGCCCTAATTCACATTTAATTAACTGCCATGTGGCTTTACTTTTGTTTTGAGCTTGTTTTATATAATTTTCAATGACCATTTGTTTGGCTCTCTTTATGACTTTTTTATAAATTTTACTATAACTCGAATAATAATGTTTTAACTGTAAGTTATTCGATTCTTTGGTAAGTCTATAGAATAATCTTTTCCTTGCACTCGATACTTTGATACCCGGGGTACACCAGTTTAGCGAGAAGTTTTTATATTTTTGTTTGGATACTTTTTTTAGGAAAACAATGATTATAAACAATAAAGAATTGATTTAAGAATGCATTGTAATTATCATCAACAGTTTGTGATATGTCAAAGTGCCAATTTATATCTGCGATCTGATCTTTAAAATTAGTTATGTTTTCATCACTAAATACTCACATTGTTTTATATTTTTCATTTTTTTCCTTTTTTATGCATTCATTCGGAAAAGTAACAAATAATGCTTTATGATCAGAGAAACCAGTTTCGACTGTTCTGCAATTTCCACTTTCATATAAACTATTAGTTATTAAAGTATAAACTTGAAAGAAGCGTAGGGACAGTGAAGCACAAATTAATACAAAATTGAATCGAGAATATATTGACACATTGCTTCACTCACACTGTTTATTCACAGGACATGTTTCAAGAGCTCTTGCTCCTATCATCAGCTGATACTCGACTAGTGCAAGTTGAATTTTGAAACTCCACCACCGGACATCTTTGACAAGTACATCACGCCATCTATTGACAATACGGAGAAAGAAGAAACCACTACAACTTGCACTAGTCGAGTATCAGCTGAGGATAGGAGCAAGAGCTCTTGAAACATGTCCTGTGAATAAACAGTGTGAGTGAAGCAATGTGTCAATATATTCTCGATTCAATTTTGTATTTATTAGTTATTATATTGTCAATACAAGTATTAGTTGTGGTGGTTACTCTGGTTGGTTCTTTGCATTGAGGGCTAAACCCATACATTTCAATAACATTTAAGAATTTATTAAATTTTAGATGAGTCGCATTTCTTACACATCTGCAGATGTGTAAGAAATGCGACTCATCTAAAATTTAATAATTTTTCGCTTCACTGTGGTGTTCCAATACAGTTGAATCTCAATATATTTAAGAATTTGTTTGCCATTCCCTTCTTTAATAAACAATGTGAGTTTAGGATGTCTATATTGCTATCAGTTGCAATTATGATGTGTTTACCCTTTTCTTTGTGTAGTTTTATTAATAGATTTTCAAATTTTTTTAAAAAGATTTCAAAGGTGTTGTAATAAGGCACTCTATATATAGAGACAGCAATGATCTTCAGCTCAATTAGTTCGATTGCGGATACTTCAAATACATGGTCTTCTTGACATACTTTTAGATCTTCTCTTATTTTTATCATTATATTTCTACACAAACAACTTTTAACAAGTATGCATGAACCTCCCCGCTGTCCTGTTTTCCTAATGTAATAGTCAGCTATATTATAACCTTGAAGTTTGTTTAGTAATTTAATTTCTGAATTACCTAACCAATGTTCATTTAAACATATAACTGAGATGTTTGTGAAATATAATTCTTCCAGAAATATTTCTAATGATTCAAATTTTGTTTTTATTCCTTGTATATTAAGATGCATTAACCAATTGGTCTGAGAACATTGCTTACTCTTTACATTATTTGGTGTATCATGTTTTGAATTACTGACCTGACAAGATGTTTTTACACCATCTGACTTCCTCACCAGTTTACCGGTTGTTTACATATTATATTTACAACATCTTTTATAGCTTCACTCAATTTGTTTGACCCCTTTCTATTTAAGTGTAAACCATCTCTTCCTATGCACCACTCATTCAGCTTCTTGTCCAAATTCACAAACACAGATTTTAGAGCTTGGCAGGCCCCTCTTATGTTTTTATTTACGCTGTTTACGACAATAGTAGCGTTTGGAAAACATTTTTTAGTGGAGAGAATAAGATTGTAGACTTCACCGAGAATTTCTTCTGGACTATGTGATGTTTTTAAGTTATTTGTTCCCACGTGAAGCACTACCACTTTAACTTTTTCAGGATTGCTAGCTATTTTGACATCACTTACCATTCGACACATTTGTTGAGCATTTATTCCTCTAAATGATATCACTTTTGCACCCTCCACACTCACATGTTTTGTCATAGAATCACCGAGCACTAACACCGTGTTTTGATCACTTTCTGTTGTTTGGTTTTCCATCCTTTGCGCCGCGAGGTTAGGGTTCGTCCATTGGAATTTGGTGACATCATGAACTTTTGTACTCTCTTGTAAACCAGCCTCAGGTAATTTTATTTGATGCTCCTCCTCTTGCAGTAGGTTCAATACTTCGTACTTATTTGAGATTTCAATCTGTGGCGTCTTACCGGCTATGGCTGGCCAAGATTTAGTTGAATTACTCATGTTATTTAAGTAAATGTCAAATTAATTTGTTATATTAATGAGCCAGAATAATAAAAGGAACCAGTAACTGTCAAAACAATGTTATTAAAATTTTCCTGTCATATTGTATTGTATTTATTTCATCCTTTGGAACATAATACATATGTTATAGGACACGTCAGTTCAAGATACAAAGATAAATATAAAAAGTTACATAAGACTAAAAACTGTAACAGATACAGGATCCAACAAAAGTCTAAAGTAGAAAAAGTAAATAAATATAAACTATATGAAGACCATAGAGAAATGCTATATAAAAGTAATTGTTCACAAATGTAGAGTTTACTCTACTTCATGATTTAATTCAATTTATTTTGTCCTTTTGATTGATATTAGAATTGTCATAGTATAAAAATTACATTAATGTCCACTGTCATTATTTACAATCACTTAAAACTAATTAACATTTAAAAACTCATTTACAGAATAAAATGAATGTTGCAGTAAAAAGAATTTTACTCCCCTTTTTGGAATGTATAAGGCTCTTCATTTGTTTAATATTTTCTGGTAGCCTGTTGTACAATCTTATACCTTTATTGATTGCACTAGACCTGAAGATTTCCGTTCTACAACTTTGAATGTGAAAGTCATCTTTCTGACGTGTATTGTATTTGTGAATATCAGCATTTTTGTAATTTTGTATTTGTAGTTTATTTTGTTTTACATGGATCCCTAATTCCAAAATATACATACATGCTAGAGGTAATATTTTATGTTTTTTGAATAATGGCCTGCAAGATGTTCTGTTATACACCCCACTTAGTATCCTTATCGTTCTTTTTTAAAGTTTAAAGACTATCTGCCTTTTCCCCCAGAACACTATCCCAACTGACTGTGAAAGTAACCATAATATATATTTCTCAATGCTGCTAAATTTATTAAGCTTTTCAAATGTTTAAGCAAATAACAAATGGAACTCAGTTTATTTATTAAATGTTGAATAAGTGTGGTCCTTTTCATGTTCTCATTCGTATGTAATCCCAAAAATTTTGTTTCATTATTGTAGCTAATGGCTGTTTAATCAAATCATATTGGAGGTTTGACATTTCTATTTTGGCAAGTATGGAATGAAATGGCAATAGTCCTATCCTTATTTATAATTAGTTCATTCGTCTGAAACCATGTGTGCAGTTTACATAGAGTATCATTGAGTTTGGTGTGTATGCTTTCTTGATTGTTTCTTTTTATTAGGATGTTAGTGTCATCTGCAAATAAAATAACATCTGTGGAATTAACGGCAGTTGGCAAATCATTTATGTATAACAAAAATAACAAGGGGCCCAGGACTGATCCTTGTGGAACACCTCGCCTAACTTCTCTCACTTTGGACTGAACTGTATTTAATTTTCCTTTATTTTCAAACTGAAGTTCTACAAACTGTTTTCTAATGCTTAAATAGGATTTAACCCAATTATTCATAATACCCCTAAAACCATATTTATTTAATTTCCTGAGTAGTATTTCATGATCTAAAACATTGTATGCTTTCGTTAAGTCTAAAAATAAACCCACAACTACTAATTTTTTATCAATAGCTTCTTGAATTTTATTTATTAAACTGTCCATGGCTGTTATGGTAGATCTGTTTTTTCTAAATACGTTTTGGGCCTCTGAAAGAATATTGTATTTTGAGATGAATGATATCATTCTATTATGAACCAGTTTTTCAAATATTTTAGAAAATGATGATACAATTGATATTGGTCTGTAATTTTCTCTTTTATTCTTCTCTCTTTTTTTATCAAGTGGCTTAATTTTTTATACTTTTAACTTATCTGGAAATACACCCGATTGCAATGATGCATTATAGAGACTGACTAGTGGCTTAGCTATTTGATGTATAACTTTTTTAATGATAACATCTGGTACTTCAACAACTCCAGATGAATATTTGGCCTTCATTCCTTGAACTACACCTTCTAATTCCAATTCCGTAACAGGCAATATAAAAATTGATTGACTGCATTGCTTTATGTTGTCACCATTCTCCTGACACCCTATTTGGTTAATATTTTGAGCTACTAAGTTTTCTGCAATGTCTGTGAAATAAGCATTAAAAGACTCTGCAGTATCCTCTGGATTTGAGCAGAAGATGCAAACGATGATTTGTGAAACATGTCCTCAAAATAGGTACGAAAGTGAAGCAGATGGTAAATAAATACGACTCATCTAAAAATTTAATTCATTAATATTGATTTTTGGGGCAGATTTTCCAGTTTCTTGGTTAACTAATGTCCAAAGGGCCTTTGTTTTATTGTTAGAGTTTAGTATGAATCTTTCATTTTCCCTTCTTTTGGCTTCAGTTATAATGGTTTTATAGATCTTTCGGTACCTATTGATATACTCTTTGGTCTCACTATTTGCTTGTCCATGTTTTTCTAGCCTGGACAAAAACCGCAGCCTATTGCTGGATGTAATACATTTTAAGTTAACATCAATTTCATCAAAGACATTATCCCATGTTTCCTTTTCCAATAAAGTATTAAACAGTACAATACTATTTTTACTAAAGTTTCTTTTAGAAATAGTAATAGGTCTATCCATTCTAATAAACATACATAATAAACATACATTTAGATACTAGAGTCTTTATTTGTAGTATTTGTGCCCAGTGATCAGAAAAACCTAGATCTGTGACAGTAGCTTGCTGTTCAAATTTTGTTTTGTTAATAATTATTATGTCCAGTAACGAGGTTGATCTAGTGGTCGAGTTTACTGTGTTAGTCAAGTTATAACTAGCGAGCAAATCTTTAAGCTTAGTTAGTTTAGCAGTTTCACACATGAAATTTATATTCCAGTCACCACATAATATTACAGTTCTGGTTTTCTGTATTAAACTATAATAATAATAATAATTAATAATAATAATAATAATTTATTTTCATCCATAATAACACTTACATGTTGTCGGATACGTCAAAAGAAACAGTTATATACATTTAGTTACAATTCGTGCAGTCTATACAAGCATGTTTGTATTAGAAACTTGTTTAGTTCATTTTTAAATAATTTATCTTTTTTGTTTTTAATGAATTTGGTAGTTTATTAAATAATAATTTTCCCATTATTAAGGGATCTTTATCTGTTGACTTCTTATTTAAAGTTATTCTGTGGTAATTATTTTGTGTCCTTGTTTCATGTTTGTGACAATGTTTATTTAAGTTACCCATTTCATCCTTGCTAATTACAAACATTATTACTTTAAAAACGTATAGAGATACTACTGTTAGGATTTTGTTTTCTACAAAAACATTTCTACATGATTCTCTTCTATTTTCCTTATATATACATCTTATACATTTCTTCTGCAAAACTAGCAATCTGTTCATGTTAGTCATACAAGTGCTGCCCCATATCTCAACTGCATATTGTAGATGTGAATGTATTATTCCATAATAAGTTAGTTTCAGATATTCAGAATTTAGGTATTTTGCTAGGTTCCTTAATAAATAAAGATTTGTACTTATCTTTTTACATATGTAGTCGATATGGTGTCTGAAGGTTAGGTTTTCATCAATAATCACTCCTAAGAATTTTATCTTATCTAATTGCTCGATTTGTTCACCATTTATATTTACATTGATAGGATTACTACTATACCTGTTATTGCAGTGTTGAAACATGACTGATTTTGTTTTTTAAGATTTACTTTCAAGCTATTAAGCATTGTGTCCAACTTAGATAAAAATGTTTCAAAATGACTATCAGGGGATCTATAAATACAAACAATAACTATATTATGATTACTGATTTCTATTATAGACATCTAAAATTCTTTGTCTTCTTTTAAGTTATTAAATTTAGTTATATTTCTAGTTTTCAAATGCGATTTAACATATATACATGACCCCCCATGACCCAGCTTTTCCCTACAATATACATCTGTTAATATGATGTCATTGATTTTACTTATTGCTAACTGTGATGATGACATCCAATGTTCAGTAAAGCACAATATATCAACATCTTTAAAATCTCCATCCAATAATACCTCTAACTGTATCAATTTATTATTTAAACTCTGGACGTTTTGATGCAAAAGATAAAAGATATTTTTGTTACTAACCTTTTTACTGCAACATTCAAATGGATTTTGCCTCTTAATTAACATATTGTCACCCGATCGTTGGAACACCCTATAGAACCAGCTGAGAGCGGGCAAGCAGGGGAGGTCGGAGTTAGCCACGCCCCCCCTCGTTTGTCTTATAGTGGTGACAAGGGGTAGCTGGGAGAAAAAACATCACTGCGCCGTCTCTTTCTGTTCCACCTGTGTTCTCGAACTTACGGGATATTTCATCTAATCTAGAACATTCTCGATCCCCCAGCTGACCCTATATAAGCAACACGCCAGGCAGTATGTCGGTCGGTCAGTTAGTCAGAGTTCTTGGCAATCAGCGTAAGAGTGCAGTGCTAGTGTAAGGAAGAGAAGACTGTGTATGTGCATCGGAGTTTACGTAATCGCGAGTGCAAGTGGAACTTTAACGGACGAACTGGTGAATTGTAATTGTGTGCATTACGTAATTCTGTGTAATTGGCAAGTGTTAAACTGTAAGTCGGTGGAAATAAAGAACATTGTTGAGTTTGTGTAATTGGACTTTTCATTTCACGAACCCACAAAGTCACAATATTATTTGACTTTTCTCTATGGTCCAATTGACCCTTGTCCTCTGAGGTACTAGTCGGCCAAGATATGAATGCACTTGAAGGAGGGCAGCACTGTTTTGTTTACTACAGAAGCCTGGGGAACGACGCGGAGCGAGGGGAAAGGCGATACTGGGAATGTACAGTCACACAATTAAAACAGTACAGCCTGCTGATGTCTTCATGATAGTTCTCGGAAGTAGCAAGTCTGGGAACGTTTGTTTCAGGTCCTTCATCTGCTATATCCATGTCACTGCGTCCTTTTGCTTCAATATTCATATTCTCAAAACAACATTCATCACGATTGCAGGCTTTACAGTCTCATCGCTGCTCTTTAGACCCACGTTTATAATTATATCTTCAATTGTATCCTCCATTAACCCATCTTGGCACTTAAAATCTTGCTCAATTCATTTCACTTGTTGCATGCTACTATCCAATCAGTTTGTGTAATGTGAGCTATGCAAGATGTAGTCATAGATTTCAGATTACTCAAAGTAATCAAAGTACTTCTTTGCTGCAATCTGTTTAATTCCAGATAGCTCTATAGGGTTACGGTCACAGTGCTACTGAGAAAGGCCTAAGACTGTAAAAATCCCTTTGTTCCACTATTAAATCAAGTCAATAAACAGTCTTTTTTAATTAATTTTCACTATCTCTAGAAGATCATTTTTTGTCAGTTACGGATCGTGTTTAACTTTCTTTTGTGTTAGCCAATGATTTAACCTGTGCCTTTCGAGATAAAGTATTAGAAGCTTTATTTTCCTGTACGGTATGACAAAACAATGCTTTCAGGTAGAATATTTGATATTAATTTCTCTTCTACCCACTTTTTATAATCTACCCACTTTAATTACATCATGGTTATCTGCTGATTTGGATTTTAAATTGTAAATCAATTCACTTCCCTCAATAAATCCCATGGATCCCCCTGCATGTGCAATTGCTCTTTGACCAGCACTAGTATTAGTCAAAACACTTGGTACTTCGTCATATTGCCAGTACTTCTTAACGGTTTAGTGAGTATAGACCCAAGCCTCGTCTGTATAAACTACTGGTTTACGTAGCCCTTTTTCATGTTTAATAATACCCCTTAAGTACTCTGCAAGTGTTGCAACTATTTGTGGTTTCTCCATTAGCACAGATCGTCTGTTTTTGCATTCCTTAAATTGAAATCTAATTTCTTTCAATATTTTTCTAAATGTTTCTTTGCCACCCTGAAAGTTTATTTATTATTTAGCGAAGTTCAGGAGTTTCCTCAAAGTAAGAGTTTCCTTTTTCTGTTCATAGTACTCCAAAAATTTTCTACGCACAATGCACATATCAAACTCATCAAGAGATATGGTTGTGTGTGATTTTCGATTTTTCCTCAAAGTAGTAACCTTAACACGAGTTGAAGCATTTTATGTTCATGATGGTTCTCCCAGACCTTCCCACTATTTTTGCTGTCCTAACTGCTGCTTTTTCAAGGGGTATGAGTAACCATTTTTCTCTGCTTTTCTTGTCTACAGAACTGTGTAACCTGATATATGATATGCTTTACATCAGAATGGGATACTTTTCTTGTTTTTAACTTTGTAGGTGATTCCGTAATTAAACTCTTCACAGGCACACGCCAATTTTATCGCACGAGCACTGCAACTGCCACTATACTATTCGAATTTTAGCTGCATAAGAAAAGGTTCAAAGAAGCACCGTGTTGAACTGCACTACATCTACACGTCACATTGGAAGCATCTCAGTACTGTTGATTGCGTTATCCGCACTGTACCTGCGGTACTCCGCCCACATGTGACGTAACTGTTTAGTAACACTTCTCGCCGAGTGCATTCATATTGTGGTCGACCAGTACCTACTACAGTCACATCCAACATTTTGTTCCCTAGTTTCCCTTCAATTTTATTAGGCACTTTGTGCATTCTTTTGTATAGATTTTAAGTACTTACGCCCAGACCTTGCTGGTAAAGAAGTGCCTAGTTTTTTGGGTTAGATACAATGGAATTGTTAGAGACTGTTGAATCAGTTAACCACATTCTATTGTTAATTCCTTGAAAGTTCATACAAAATTTTGAGATAATTATAGTAGAAAATAAGGTAATAGTGCAGATACGTGGCGTGGAGTTATGCTGGTACGGAAGGACATCACAAAAACAAGTTGTTACCAACTGCAGCGCTCTGATATACGTGAAAACAGCGGAGCGTTGCCAAACACTTTTTCTTACAAACTAGCGATACTGTAATGGGAATAGTGCATAGTAAGCTTTGTTTATTACTATTATTATTAGCAATAATAATTAATAATAGACTCTGGCAATGATCCACTGATCTTTACGTCAGTTTATTTGGGTATTATAGTATCGCTGGTTTGCTTACGTAATGTTGATTATTCCAAAACTTTGTGCTAAATTCCTTTAAGTTTTTAAATAATTATGATAATAGTAAGAATATAATAATACATAATAATGATAATAACTCTGGCAATGATCCAATCTTTACGTCGCATATTAGAGTATGGCTGGTTTACTTGCATAATGTTGGTATTTTCCATGGTAGCATTCTCTGGAAGTTGGTAATGCCAGAGCTATGACGTCAGAGCCATGATATTGCTACGCTGCAGATCTGCAAGGCCTTTCGTAGCGCAGTGAAAGCACAATGCAAGCGCCCTACGCTCACCAGCTGTGGCTTGTGGCAACTCCAACTAAATAATGCAATGGGTTACACAAGACTGTTTAAAAACCACAATCAAATCAGTTAAAAATCTTAATTGCATACTTGACCATCTAAACTAACAGTTTTAGAATAAAATTAATTTTCAATACTGATAAATATTACGAAACTTAAGTTCATATTCCTATTCTAGCATAAATAAAACTTTCATTCTAGTAACACATATAACATATTGTCACCCAATTATCGGAATGCCAGACGAACGACAGCTGAGAAGGGACCAGAGGCAGCCGAGCCACAACCCCTCATTAATCTCAGTCACTAACTGAGGAGTGTCACTTGTCGCTGGCCGCCTCTTGCACCTTCGCCTGCCATCTGGAATTTTCGCGGTGATTCACGGAAACCAGAGACTTCTAGAAGACAATGATATTCCTATAAAAAGGGCTAGAATGAGTGGAGTCAGTGAGTGCTTGATGAGATAGTGAATGGGCGAGAAGATTGTGTACGTGCATCGGAACGGTAACTGGTGAATTGTAATTGTGTGCATTACGTAATTCTGTATAATTGGCAAGTGTTCAACTGTAAGTCGGTGGAAATAAAGAACATTGTTGAGTTTGTGTAGTTGGACTCTTCATTTCACGAACCCAAAAAGTCACACTGGTGTCAGGAGTGGGATGATAACATCACAGAGAAGATGGAAGAAATGAAGGCCGAATTAACAGCGAAGACGGAAACGGCAAACAACAACTTGGCCACGACAATGACTGCAAAGATGGCCGAACTGACCACGGAAATGAAGGTGGCGAACGAGGCTCTCGCCGCCAAATTTGAAGAACATTTAATAGCCAGCATCCAGGGACGGGCCGCGGAAGTCCTAAAAGCGGTGCAGACAACGGCGGCGCCCAAGGACATCTGGGAGGCCCTGGAGAATCGTTTCGGGAACCACCGCTTAGCCGCAACGTACCGCAGCCAGCTGAAGGCAAGGTCACAGCAGCCAGGGGAGACGCTGCAGGAGTTCACCCTAGCAGTTGAACAACTGGCTGGCAAGGCCCTAGTCGACCTCCCACCAGAGTTCGTATCCCGGAAAGCTGCCTACATATTCGTGGACGGGGTACGAGACACGGAGATTCGTCAGCGCCTAATGCTCGGCGATTATAAAACAATCCACGAGGCGCTAACGGCAGCAGTAAGGATGGAGGCGGCCAAGGTAACGGTGGACACTGGGGCAGCCGTGACCATCATCAGACCTGACGTGGCGAAGGGTTTGCCGACGAGGAAGCCGAGCCGACCATAAGAGCTTGTCACGGCATCGGGCAACACCTTGCCTGTGGAGAAGGAGGCCCTGCTGGAGCTGACCTTGGGGCGGAGTGCCGTGCGTCTATGGGTGTTCGTCGCGAAAGTGGCTGAGGAGGTGATTCTGGGACTGGATGCCCTCAGGAGCCACGAGGCGACGGTCCACGTCGGCAGGAAGGTCCTGCGGCTCAACGGAGAAGAGGTTATACTCCGTCAACCCGAAGAGCGCCTTGGAATCTGCAGGGTCGTCTTGAACGAAGACGTGGTTGTCCCCGCGAGGAGCGAGGTGATGGTGACGGCGCGACCAGAAGGCCAGACAGCAGTTTGGGTCCAGAGGCTGCAGGAGTACGACTTCACATCGGAATATCGTAGAGGGAAGAGTCACGGTAACGCTGACGCCATGTCCCGAACACCCTGTCCAGAAGAGTGCGGCCAGTGCACAAGAGTGGAGGAGAAGGAGCGTGCCGCAGCAGTCCGAGTAGTCACGGCAGTGCGTGCGGATGGCTGGGATAGCGCAGGCCTGAGGAGGGAGCAGCTGGCGGACGCAGACTTGGGGCCACTCTTGAGGGAAGTGGAGGCAGGGACGAGACCAACCTGGGAGGACATCGCACCGAGGAGCGCCACCTACAAGTCGTACTGGGCCCAATGGGACTCGTTGAAGACCAGAGAGGGCGTGCTGTTCCGGGTATGGGAGTCACCCGAGGGGAAGACGCAGAGAAAACAGTTGGTACTTCCCCGGAGTAAGATCCCGGAAGTCTCTGAGGAAGGGCACGCCGGTACTTCGGGAGGACACCTGAGATCGAACCGAACGATTGACAAACTACGGCAGCGCTACTACTGGCTGAGACTCCGAGCAGATGCTGAGAGATGGTGCCGTCAGTGTCACGTGTGCGCGGCGAGTCGGGGCCCCCAGACTAGAAGCTGAGGTTGCATGCAGCAGTACAACGTCGGAGCGCCATTCGAGCGGATCGCCGTTGACATTGCTGGACCGTTCCCAGTTTCCGACCGAGGCAACAAGTACCTAATGGTGGTCGTGGACTACTTCACCAAGTGGCCGGAGGAGTATGTCATCCCAAACCAAGAGGCAAAGACAATTACAGACTGCCTCGTGGAGCAAGTGTTCTGTCGATTTGGGGTGCCGTTAGCGCTACACAATGACCAGGGTACCAACTTTGAGTCCAACCTAATGAAGGAGGCCCTACAAAGGCTTGGGGTGAACAAGACCCGCACGACGCCTCTACATCCCCAGTCGGATGGCATGGTCGAAAGATACATCAAGACCTTAGAGGAACACCTGAGGAAGGCCGTGGCCAGCCATCAGCGAGACTGGGACGTCAAGGTGCCACTGTTCTTGCTGGCCTACCGCTCGTCTACACACGACACAACTGGGATGACGCCAGCCAGCTTAATGTTCGGTCGAGAGTTACGCCTCCCTTGTGACCTGGCTTTTGGAAGCCCTCCGGAAGCGAAACAGCCAGCGACCGAGTATGTGGAGAACTTGGTGGACCATCTCCACGACATGCACGAGATGGCTCGCCAGAACATCCAGAAGGCGAGCGACTACATGAAGACCAGGTATGACAAGCAAGCCAACAGCCAAAGTTTCCAGCAAGGTGACCTGGTCTGGTTGTACCGTCCTACCCGGACCAAGGGACGCTGCCCGAAGCGCCAGCAGCCATGGCAAGGGCCATACCGGGTGGTGAAGAGGATTAACGACGTGGTCTACCGCATCCAGAAGGTTCCCCGAGGGAAGATGTTGGTGGTACACCTGGATCGTCTAGCCCGCTACGATGGTGCTGTTCGGGACGACCAGCTTTGAGGAGGGAGCAGTGTCACCCAATTATCGGAACGCCAGACGAATGACACCTGAAAAGGGACCAGAGGCAGCCGAGCCACACCCCCTCATTAATCTCAGTCACTAACTGAGAAGTGTCACTTGTCGCTGGCCGCCTCTTCCCCTTCGCCTGCCATCTGGAATTTTCGCGGTGATTCACGGAAACCAGAGACTTCTAGAAGACAATGATATTCCAATAAAAAGAGCTGGAATGAGTGGAGTCAGTGAGTGCTTGATGAGCTAGTGAACGGGCGAGAAGATTGTGTACGTGCATTGGAACGGTAACTGGTGAATTGTAATTGTGTGCATTACGTAATTCTGTGTAATTGGCAAGTGTTCAACTGTAAGTCGGTGGAAATAAAGAACATTGTTGAGTTTGTGTAATTGGACTCTTCATTTCACGAACCCACAAAGTCACAATATTCACCTTCTAAATGTAACTTTATTTGCAATAATATGTGTACGTAATATTTCAACTAAACTCTCAATCAATATAAATCAACCGATACAAATATCCATTTTGTCATGGCCACTGTGAATGACTACTGCAAAATCATTAAATCTGAGTCACTCCTTTTGTGTTTGTCATCGACAGAAGCAAAAAAAATTGAACATTCAAGGATAGCCAATGACGTCATGAGCCAAAAGCAGCCCCTTTGTTGTATATTAATGGTGTTGCATATCATTCAGTTTTGGCAGAACTATAAATTTGGACTTTGTCATGTTCCATTTCTTTGATTTGAGAGATTTTAGTTTTCCAAACATTCCTCTGTGACTGGCAGCCTATATAAAAGCCAACCTGAAGTTCAGTTTAGTTGCTCTTTGAGTTAACCTTTGAGTATCAATGTTGTTATGAATCACTTGCACAGTTGCGAGTGAATCAGCCAATAGAAGTATTAGTCAGCGACGGTAAGTGTTAAACGCTACAAGTACAAAGCTTGTTGCAAGATGTCGTGTAGAGCAGCAAAAATTGGTTCATGCTACAGAAGCATAAGAAAAAAAAAAAAAGACAGTGGTACAGAGAGAGACATGCTTATTCCGTATATTCAACTTCATCACATGATGTTTCTGTTTCTACCAGCGAACTTGTTGTATTTCTTTATAGGAGCCTCTTCTCTTATGTTTTGCAAATCAAATTCTGAAACCAGAGTCTGTTCTTCAATTTCTGTTTTGATGACCATGTCACATCAGTGAAGACAATGAATCTTACCAAGATCGTTACCTTGAAGACAAACAGTGCTACAACCTATCACTACTTGTCTTCATTGCAACATACTGGGAAAGAAATCTTTCTTGTTCTGAGATTCTGCGCAGACTGGAAGAGGATTGCCTTACTTTCTTCTTTTCTCTGGTTGTAAATACATTCTACAAGGTACATACCTAATAATAGTAATATACATATATATGATATGTTAACTAGTTCAAAATACATATATATTAATATAAAGTACAGGGAAAACAATAATACATTATAATATTTATATTTATTTGCATCTAATATTTTGTACTCTTTACAGAGTAAACTTCTATCAGGTGTTTTTATAATTGCCATAAGTTATTTCTTTTAATCAGTTACCTGTTTTATGAGGGTAGATAAAAAATAAATGGGAATTTTAATATAACGCTGATGTTGGTAATATATTTGAGGAGAGACTTTGTTGGTATGATGGTAGAGATATCTTGAGAAGGGGTATTGCGCGCACACACATCGCAGAGAACAGGGCTGTGTCAGTGCGTCATGAGTGAGCAAGAGGTGCACACGTCTGTTGTGCAACACATCATCAGATTTCTTGCAAAAGTGGGCACCAAACCTTCGGAAAATTTGATACAGCTCCACGCACAGTCTGGGGAAGAAACACTTTTGAAGACTGGAGTGTGTGAGTGGGCTAAAAATTTTGTGGCAAGAAGCTGTAGAAAATGAACCTCATAGAAGGAGACGGTGCACAAGTATTACTGCAGACAACATTGTTACCATTTGTGACATTATTGAAGAAGAATGGCACATAAAAATATCCGAAATTGTCTTTCCCCTAGGAATAAGCTACAGAAGTGTCCAAACAATCATCTGAGATGAACTCCATTACAGAAATTTGTCTGTCAGGTGGGTTCCTCATTCCTCAACCAGGAACAATAAACGTTACGCCAAGATATTGAAATTTAACTGGAACACCACAGTAAAGCGAAACAATTATTAAATTATAGATGAGTCAAGTTTCTTACACATCAGCTTCACTTACGTACCTATATTGAAGACATGTTTTGCAAACTATTATTTGCATCTTCAGCTCATATTGCGACTAAAGCTTGATCCAGTGTTGTGGGTAGTTCTGGAGTTGCTGCTGCCATCTGTTGATTTTGTGATGGATTTAAATGTGGGGTTGTCTTCTGGTGGAATTTCGAAGTTCATTAGTTGGTTTTATGCTTTTTTATGTATATTTTGTCCCAGATGACGCGCTCCCTATGTTTTTGTACATACGAGGGCTGATCAACAAAGACTGAGATGATTATTTTTCACACATGTTTATTACTGCAATTCCATGTTTTACATGATCTTTTTCAAAGTAGTCCCCTCCTACTTAAATGCACTTTTTATAGTGCCTCTGCCAGTCCTTGAATACGTGCTGCAGACCATTCTTTGTCAGGTCCTTGAAAATTGCCTCATTTTTCTTGACCACTGCTTCAGAGTTCTCAAATCAAATACCCCTAAGCTTTGCCTTTAGTGATGAGAATAAAAAAAAAGTCACAGGGTGCAAGATTGGGGCTATATAAGGTGGATGGGGTACACAGGTAATGTTGAATCATGCCAGAAACTGCATGACTTGTTTTGCAACGTGAGGCTGTGCACTGTCATGATGACGTCACCACTCAGTCTAAGAAAGCTCTGGTCATTTCTTTGCAATGTGCTTCCTCACTGTAGTCAATACTGTCACCCTGGCGGTAGACTTGCGAAGCCGATGAATAAATGATGGCCGGTGGAGATTCGGGAAACTTCGGGGCCGATCGTTACCGGAAGCGACAGACAGTTGAGAGTAGTGTTTGAAAAAATAAACAGTTTTGAGGTGATTTAGCAATTTTGTAATGGTAAACGGTGTATTGCTAGGAAAATAAAGTGTAGTTTTTGCGTTTGTAACCTCGTCTTGTTATTTCACGAACCCACAAAGTCACAACTGGTGTCAGAAGTGGAACATACGACAATGGAAGCTGCATTGGCAAAGGTTTCAGAGAAAATGGAAGAAATGAAGACGGCAAATGAAAACCTCGGTGCAAAAAGAAAAGTGGCAAATAACAACCTGGCCGCGGTGTTGAAACAAATAAAGACCGAATTGACCACAGAAATGAGGGCAACGAACGACAGCCTGGCCACGAGATGAAAGCGGCAAACGAGGCCCTTGCCGTGAAGTTTGAAGAACAGTTGGCCGGCGTGAGGGATAACGTGACGGAGCTGGGCAAGCGGATGGGCCAAGTGGACGAGTGCATCGAGGACCTGGCAAGCCGCGTTGACGACCTGGAGGGAAAGGCCGACACCAGCGTCAAGTCCCTGAACGCCATACTAGAGGACGTCGTCGGCAGGAAACGGAAGGATTTGAAGGCCGACGCGCCGGGACGCGACACAACATCTGCGCGCGTCAAACCTCCGAAATATGACGGCGCGTCAACGTTTGAAGTCTTCCGCCGCCAGTTCGACACAGTGGCCAGGCACAACAGATGGTCACCGGAGGAGGAGGCCACACAGTTAATAGCCAGCCTCCAGGGACGGGCCGCGGAAATCCTAAACGCGGTGCAGACAACGGCGGCGCCCAAGGACATCTGGGAGGCCCTGGAGAATCGCTTCGGGAACCACCGCTTAGCCGCAGCATACCGCAGCCAGCTAAAGGCAAGGTTGCAGCAGCCAGGGAAGGCGCTGCAGGAGTTCGCCATAGCGATCCAGCAGCTAGCTAGCAAGGCCTTGGTTGACCTGCCACTGGAGTTCGTATCCCGGGAAGCCGCCTACAACTTTGTCGACGGGGTACGGGACACGGAGATTCGTCAGCGCCTAATGTTCGGCGATTATAAAACCATCCACGAGGCGCTGACAGCGGCATTAAGGATGGCGGCGGCCAAGGTAGCATCTTTCCCGACAGCGAGAACGAGGAGTGTCCGTTACGCCGGAGACAGAAGACCAGCTGAGGGACGCCGGCGAACACCTAGTGGCCTGTGTTGGGGGTGTGGACAGCCCGGACACCTGAGGAGAGACTAACAACACCAGGAAGAGCAGCCGGAAAACGAGTAAGGGCCGTCGTGGAGAAGGGCACGTCGGCGCCATTACCACCATCCCCTCGAGTGATAATCCGCGCCGTCAGCCGACGGATGGATGACAATCTCATCGCGGACGGTTGGGTAAGAGGAAAGCCGTGCCGCGTGCTAGTGGACACTGGGGCAGCCGTGACCATCATCAGACCTGACGTGGCGAATGGTTTGCCGACGAGGAAGCCGAGCCGACCATACGAGCTTGTGACAGCATCGGGCGACACCATGCCTGTGGAGAAAGAGGTCCTACTGGAGCTGAACTTCGGACGGAGTGCCGTGCGTCTGTGGGTGTTCGTCGCGAAGGTGGCTGAGGAGGTGATTCTGAGACTGGATGCCCTCAGGAGCCACGAGGCTACGGTCGACGTCGGCAGGACGGTCCTAAGGCTCAACGGAGAAGAGGTTATACTCCGTCAACCAGAAGAGCGCCTTGGAATTGGCAGGGTCGTCTTGAGCGAAGACGTGGTTGTCCCCGCGAGGAGCGAAGTGATGGTGACGGCGCGACCGGAAGGCCGGACAGCAGGTTTGATCCAGAAGGTGCCCCGAGGAAAGATGTTGGTGGTACACCTGCATCGCCTCGGTCGCCTGGATCGCCTCGTATGGTCGGCTCGGCTTCCTTGTCGGCAAACCCTTCGCCACGTCAGGTCTGATGATGGTCACGGCCGCCCCGGTGTCCATCAGCACGCGGCACGGCTTTCCTCTTACGCAACCGTCCGCGATGAGGCTGTCATCCATACGCCGGCTGACGGCGCGCAGTGTCACTCGAGGGGATGGTGGTGATGGCGCCGACTTGCCCCTGTCCACGACGGCCCTTACTCGTTTTCCGGCTGCTCTTCCTGGTGTGGGCAGTATCTCTGCAGGTGTCCGGGCTGTCCACACCCCCAACACAGGTCACTAGGTGTTCGCCGGCGTCCCTCGGCTGGTCTTCTGTCTCCGGTGTAGCGGACACTCCTCGTTCTCGACGTCGGGATGGCTGTTACCTTGGCCGCCTCCATCCTTAATGCTGCCGTCAGCGCCTCGTGGATGGTTTTATAATCGCCGAGCATTAGGCGCTGACGAATCTCCGTATCTCGGAAACGATTCTCCAGGGCCTCCCAGATGTCCTTGGGCGCCGCCGTCGGTTCTATAGGGTGTTCCAACGTTCAGGTGACAATATACACACACACACACACACACACACACACACACACACACACACACACACACACACACAAAAGTATATCTGACCCTTGTGAGCTGTTGCCCCAAAGTAATATACCATACGCAATAATGCTATGAAAAAATGCAAAATATGCTGATCAAATGTAAGCTTCCGGAACATGCCTTTTTATGTTTCGAATAAGGTGTAGGACTCTGGAGAGTTTTGCCTTTATGTGGTTAATATGTGGAGCCCAGGATAATTTGCTGTCTATTATGACACCTAAGAATTTAACATTATCTGAGATACTATTTGTTACTGCTCTGTTACTAAAAAGCATGTGTTGTGTTTTGTTCTGATTAAGTAAGAAGCCATTTGCTCTAAACCATGTATCGGCTTTGGTCAGTGTTCTTTCTACTGTTGATGTAAGCAACTGAAGGTCTGTGCTCATATTAAAAAATGTAGTATCATCAGCGTATAGGATAGAGTGTGTCATCACAAACGATGGTAGATCATTGATCATTAATAAAAAAAAGTAGAGGTCCAAGAATCGAACCCTGTGGGACACCGTGTTTTATTTCAGCTATTTTTGATTTCTTGCTTCCTACACAAACCACCTGTTTTCGATTTCCTAGGTACGGGCTGAGAATGTCGATAGCGGGGCTTTTTATCCCATATAAAGTTAACTTACTAAGAAGATAGGTGTGGTCTACACAGTCGAAAGGCTTACTTAGGTCACAGAATGTGGCCTGTGCATAAGATTTATTTTCGAAGGCTGTAAGTACTTTTTGTATTAGTGTAACTTAAGCATCAATGGTAGATTTCCCTTTTCTGAAACCATACTGCAATTCCGTAATTATGTTAATTGATTCGAGATACTCATATAACTGGGCATACATGATTGACTCTATCACTTTTGAAAATATGGGAACCAAGGATATGGGTTGATAACTGGCCGAAATATTTCTGTCCCCTTTTTTGTAAATTGGAATTACTCTGGACACTTTTAATGCATCTGGGAAGAAACTTCTAAGAGAAGAAAAGCTGTACTACTTGAGCATTCACCTTGTAATTCTTTACATTGTGTACCGCAACAAGTTGGCATTTCTAAAACTTCAGTCCATATCTACTAAATTAACACGGGTCAGCAAAATTTTAAAAGTTTTTTGTATTTGAAACAAAATTAATGAAATCTTATGTAATTTGACCTTCTAAATTTGAAAATGACAGTAAAAAAATTCTTTTAGTTCTTGTTTACAAGATATATGCAAATCAAGTTTCAATATTGTTAATGCAAGAAACCTTTAATCACATATCTTAATAGTGTAGTCTTTAGACCTGTCTGTTATATTTGAACTCAGGAGCATCTCTGATTACAGAGAAGCATTTCCATGATAACAATGTTCAAGAGAGGCGATATCCTGATGAAAGCATTCGCCATGCTCGTCACTTACTGCAGAAAGTGCATGTTGCACCCCATTCTATACACTAACTTTTTATAATTAGGCACTCTTTTCTTATTTGACAAACTGTTTAGTGAAACTGAGTTTGATGTGAAGTGACAACTGGATCATTGACAACATTTGGCATACTGGCTTACACGTATTGGCCACTCCTGGTTTCAGTGTCTGTCCAAAAGCAGCAAATAAAGCATGGATACTTTGGCCCTAGCACCATCTTCACGACCATAAAAATTGTCCAGTAGTGAATACGTAAAATATGAAGCTATTAACAGTGAAGCAAACAAATATATACAAATATAATAATTTGTAACTTTTTTTATAAGATAAGTGAAGTTTTTAAGTTACAAATTACTATATTTGTATATTATATTTGTATTATATTTGTCCAGTACAGTGATTTTAGTAGATTAATCACAGTCTTATGTCATTATGCTTCTCTTGTAAATACACAGAATGAGCAACTGGAATGGGTGCGTAGACATTATCATTATGTAGTACAACACACTTCAGACTTTGTTCTGAACTGTCCACAAATAAATGTTAATCATGTGGACTGTACAATGTACAATTGTATCAAATTGAAAAGAGAAGATAAGTTAGCAGTAGCATTCCATTTTTGGAACAAAATCCATGATACAAGGTGTGCTCAAGTTATAACACCTATTTTTTTCAGGACTGAGACCAGATAGGGCCTTCTGTTTTTTTTTAAATACACGTGGACTCTTTGTGAATGCATGACAGAGATGGCAGCACTGTACAGAGCATAGAACTCCAGTGGCAGCGAGGAGAGTTAGGACTGTGTTTGATACTTAAAATGGCGACATTTTCATTGCAAGAATAGCGTAGTGTCGCAAACCCGATCGCGATAAGGCGGCTTGGCACACAATAGACGGATAGGTTTCACGTAGATAACGAACGTGTCTAAACAGATAGTACCGGCAGGCAAGATAACTGAGTCAAAGGCCTCGCCGGGTAGATTAAGTTACGTTTCTCGAAGGCGATAGAATGTTCGAATTATGTATCTAGATGCTTGTTTTCCAGAAACCTCTAGTGATTGACAGAAGTCTGGTAATCATGAATGGAGATATAAAAGGGATTGTGACATGCTAGCAGGAGTTGTAGTTGTGAACAGTTGTGAAACGAGACAGCTGGAAGTGTTATCAGCTGCAAGTGTTTGTTATTGTCCTCGACCTTGGAAGATTGTTTTATGTAATGTTGTTACGTGAGAATTGGACAGTGTATTGCTACGGAAATAATGGAGAATTTTAATTTCTGCAACTCGGCCTTTTAATTCTGCGAACCCACAAAGTTACAGTATAATCATTCGTTTCGTGTGTGACACCTATTGAAATTAATTGCCAGTTGCGTGAGGCATGTGGTGATGGTACCATGGATGTGTCTAATGTGCATTACTGGGTGCGACAGTTCAATGAAGGCAGAACATCATGTGACAACAAACCAAGACAGTCACAGCCTCACAACAGCCAGTCTGATGACATGATCCAGCAAGTGGAGAACGTTGTTTCGGAGGATCACCTATTGAGCATTGCAGACACCTCCAAAATTGGCATTTCCGTGGGATCTGTGCACACAATCCTGCATGAGATCTGAAAATGCGAAACTGTCTTCCAGGTGAATGCCATGAATGTTGACGGATGATCACAAGGATGCACGTGTGGCAAATTGTCAGGCCATGTTGACGCCTGATGACAGCATGAATGGAACTTTCTTTCAACCAATTGTGACAATGGATGAGATGTGGATGCCCTTTTTCAACCCTGAAACAAAGTGTCAGTCAGCTCACTGGATGCACACAGACTCACCACCACCAAACAAATTTCAGGTGAGCGTCAGTGGTGACAAAATGAGGTGACCATCTTCTGGGACAGCAGTGGTGTAATCCTTACTCATTGCATTCCAAAGGGCACTACGGTGACAGCTGCATCCTACCAAATGTTTTGAAGAATAAACTCCTCCCAGCATTGTGTGATAAACAGGCGGAATAGGGTAGACGTGTGCTCTTTCATCAAGACAATGCACCAGCACCGCATCAGACGAATGTGATGCAGTAGTTTCTTTGTAACAACAACTTTGAAGTGATTGCTCATGCTCTCGACTCACCGGACTTCCTAGCTACTTTTGGCTGCTTCCCATGATGAAAGACACTCTCCAGGGTTGCAGATCCACTAGTCGTGCCGCTATTACCTCAGCGATTTTCCACTGGTCAAAACACACTCCTAAAGAAACATTTGCAGTGGTGAAAAATGTGTATGGCTGGAGGGAGATTACGTTGAGAAGTAACAATAGTTTCACATTTTTCATGTGATTACTTTGTGAGAAAAAAAAAAAATAGGTGTTATAACTTGAACACACCTTGTATTGACCCAACATGGGAGAACATATTCACATGGAAAAATGAGGACTGAGTAATCAACTTTGAAATCTCACGAGTCAATAATTTTATACAGAAGTTCGTAGTTCCACCACCAGAGAGAAGAGCAGACAAAAACAACAGACGATAGTCAGACTTTCCCAGTTAAAAATGGATGCAACGGCTTACAAAACTAGTCCCTCAATAATATAAAAATGTAAGTGACAAAGTGTTAAAAATGACTACAACAAGTTTTTTCAATTAATTCTAATATTATGTATCAAATACAGAGTTTCAACATACCAACAAGCCTTAGGCCTCTTGGGATATGAATGCTGGGATACTAACGTTGTAGAAGTCATCACATCTTCCATTCTGCAGTAAACAAGCTGACTCGCTTTCTTCTAGTGGTCAACATCTTGGTGCTGCATCTAAAGACTGAAGCTACTGACACTGAAGCAACACAAATATTACAATAAAATGTAATAGATATATTGCAAAACTAGTCTTGAAGAATTTATAAGTGAAGTTTGTCACAAATTATTATATTTTATTGTAATAACTACATTCATATGCTGCGTAAAGATAATTTTCATTTAAGAACGAAAGAAAAGGAATGATATCGAGATTTAACTGTATTGGAACACCACAGTGAAGCGAAAAATTATTAAATTTTGGATGAGAATTACCCACACCGCTGTATCAAGCTTCAGTCGCATAAGAGCCGTAGATGCAAACGATGATTTGCGAAACATGTCCTCAAAATAGGTACGAAGGTGAAGCAGATGTGTAAAAAATACGACTCATCCAAAATTTAATAAAAGGAATGATGTTTTACTGTATATCAACATTACTTACATTCCATTGTGTAAGGACTATGATACAATGAAGCACAAAATTAATATAATTTTGAGTTTAAGTAATACTCATGCTCCACTTATTGCTAGTATTTACCTAGAACGCGTTTCGTTAGGATCTTTCTAACATCAGCTGTTGTTCAAAATTATATTAATTACTTACATTGATTTGAAGCACCACTCTAATTTGTATCTGGGTTATCTATCATCAAGGAACACAGCACCAAAAATTGTGCAATCATAAAACTGTATTCAACTTAATGCTTTACAAATATGAGAAGTTGAAGGAAAAATACTGAACTATATTTCTTTCAATGAAGTCAACTAAGTCAACATAAATAAATTCCCAAAAATATTGTAGTACCTGAAAAATTATAAATGTGGTAACAAAAAGTAACAACCTGCTAAGAGTGAATTAATTTGTTTTGTTGGTGCAATAGCCTAGAAGCCTTAATCATAAGCTGCTAAATCACAAAGTGAAATGCAACATGTTCTCATTTTAATTCTCTTAGACTGAAACTAAACATACTGATTTATAAAGTACATTTGTCTAATTGCTAACCTCGGTGTCAGATGTTAAACATTCTGTACAGTTAAACACTCAAGTATTTGGTTATACAAGAACTTCTTACCTTCATACACAAAATTGTGCACTTGTACTAACTAATCAAGATTTAAACCTTTACTGTTTAAGATAACTTAAACTGATCTCAATTATCACTACACAACAATATATGTTAATTATTGTCCCTTTGTGCTAAATTCCCAGTTGCAAGTAAAATCTCTTTAAATAAGTTAGTTAGTTACTAACACTCCCCACATGGCAACCTTGGCCTTCGGGGTAACCTCACCCCACCAAGTGATGACCGGACCCATTTCTCAGGTGGAGGCACCCAGAGGGCGGTGTCCATTACCTCCGATGATAGGGTGATAGTGAAGATGGCGGTGAGGTGAGAGGACCTACAGTTTTTACCGTGGACTCCGAACCACGTTGGGCATAGGGGATACTTCACGTGTGCTAGACAGAGGTGAAGGCGTGGATAGGGCCGACTTAAAATCGCCAACCCCAGAGCCGGGAATCGAACTCGGGACCCTTAGAACGGGAGCCGCGAACGAAACCACCGCGCTACCCCGGCGCCCATCTCTTTAAATAATACATAGGTCATTCAATAATTAGTGGCAACATTTGAATTAACAACAAATAAAACAATTTTGGAGCAGTCACATTATTGCAGTGCTTAGAACCAATCTCCTCCAGCATGAAGAACTCGCCTCCATACATCAGGGAGCCGACGGATGCGTCTTGTTGTCCTAATATTTGAACAGACTTCTCTACTGCTGCTGTCCGGTTCTAAAGTGAACTCCTCTAAGTGTTAAGTTCATTTTCCCTTGCTAGCTCAATACAAGTCCAACAATGATGTTCTTCCAGAAGTGCTGTAACATCATCACTTGCTCATTGCAGTCTAGCTCCACGTTTTTGATCAACGTCTTACCTTCCTCCATAAAATGCATTCACCCACCTAGCCATGGTAGAAATGGCAAAGTCTGTCTACTACAAGCTTCCAATTATTCTGTATAGCATCATCAAGTATTGATACCTCTTGTAACCTGAATTTTCATTAAGTATTTTTGTTTGTATTTACTAAACGTAAGATAACAGCCTACAATTAAACAATATGTTTTACAAAAGAACATTTTCGTAATATTAAGTATAAATAGACTGATAAATCAGCCATAGTAGATCATTTTTGGTCATTTAATCATGAAATAAATCCAGAAGTTAAATTATTAAAACAATTAAAAGGTCTGATAGATTTAATGGTTTGGGAAAAAAAAAAATTATTTTCAAAAATATAAACATCGCATACTGATTTTAGTTAACTGATGAAATTAATCATTTCTTCATACTAGCCATATATAGGCTAAGGTTTTTGATAGAGTAAACATGAAAAATTCAATGCCCTGGCCAGGATTTGAACCACAGATCTCCTGGTTTCCGTCCAGTCGCTCTTACCCATTGAGCTACCATGTTGACTCTATCTATCAAAAACCTTAGCCTATATACGGCTAGTATGAAGAAATGATTAATTTCCATCAATTAGCTAAAATAAGACAAATGATGAAGCTTGGGACTCAAGTTTTTACGATAGTAAGTCGCCACAAACGGTGTATCTCGGGTGCAAGAGCCCCTAGTGGTCTACCAGAGAAATATATGAGCCAAATGGAGAATTCAATGTCAGGACGGCACATTGGCCATGGTGGCTCAATGGGTTAATGCGACTGGACGGAAACCAGGAGATCCGTGGTTCAAATCCCAGCCATGGTATTGAATTTTTCATGTTGACTATCTACCGTGTAATAAATTTTGAAATACTAGCAGTTGCTTCTGTTTTTAAGTTTATTTAATTTTCAGACTTTGGTAGTACTGGCAAAAACATAGCGACCTCTAGTGATTGTAATGTTGACAACGAAGTTGTTTGAACTGAAGAAGTGAATGAATATTCACGAAATCACAATCCTCATCAATTAATAAGAAAATTTTCATGATTTTCTTTTAAGATAAGTGAGGTTTTATGTTGCAAATTATTATATTTGTATAGTATTTGTTGCTTCACTGTAACTAGCATCATATTTTACATATTTACATGTTTATGTTTCAATGTGAAATTAGGATTTATGGAATACAAATAAAACAAGGTTATATTAATTTTATTTTACAGTTTTCAGAGCTTTAACAGCTTCAAGTTGGGAATTTTAGGAACATATGATGAATTTGAACAATTTTAATTACAAAACTATGATTTTAAGAAATTTATGACTACATGTACATACAGCAATGTATTGGGCTTGTTTTCAAATACAATTGTTTCACTTAAGGCAAGATGAAGTTTTCTTATACAGGGTGGGCCATATTGATGGGCTACATTTTAATTTACAGTCTCAAATGCAGAAACTCACAATTTTGAAATGTAGTTTATTAGAAAGGCTAAGGATGGGAGATATACTGATTATGTTTCATCATTTAATTCAAGAATAATGGTCATGTGGACACTTGCTGAAATTTCTTGTTCTGGAAGCTTACTTCTGTAATGGATACTCCATCTTTACATAACTGAAAAAGCTCAGAGGATGTACAAACAAGTAAAACTGTAGATTTTGGACTAGATAGAATTATCACCTCTTACATGAAACACCCTTGCACAGTGCCAAGGTCACAGTTAATGGTGAGCGCTATAACAACATGTTAGTCAATTTCTTAATTCCTGAAATGAGACAGCTCATCTTAGAGACATGTGGATGCAACAAGATGGTGATACAGGATAAGTGAACTCTTAGACAATTCCCTGGCCCCTTATTTCCAGATTCAGCAATATCCGCTGGCCCCACTGGACTACTGATGAGCTGCAGGAAAATATTGTCACCAATTCCATTGCCGTGTCGGAGCTGCAACAAGCAAGTGCCAGGTATGCATGGGCAGGAAAGAAAGAGACAGATAATGGCATGCAGCACTGGACGCTAGCCAAGAGAGAGAAACAAACAAACAGAGAGAAGTTTGGAATTTTCAGCTGTTCTGATGCTGTCATGATGTTATCGAATGGTCTACTGTATTCTAGAACAATGACTGGGAGGTATAAATAGTGGCAGAGTGTGAGAAACAGTCAGTTGAGTTGTGTAGTTGTGTGATGTACCACGTGTGGCAGAGTAACCAGATGACCTTGAAGACAGCTGTTTGTCAATGTCACATCTTTTTGCTGCTGCAAAGGTTGTACAAAGCTTCCTTTTACTGCAATAAAGAGTGTTTTAAATTTCTGCAAACAAGACTTTTGTTTTTATGCAACCCGAGAAGTCACAATTAAAATTTCAGACTTCTCTCTGTCTCTTTCTCTCCCTGTTTCTTTCTCTCTCTCTCTCACTCTCTCTCTCTCTCACACACACACACACAAGCATCCAGCTCTGCATGCCACTATGTCGCTTTTTTTCCTGCCCATGCCAGCCCAGCACTGGTTTGTCACAGCTCCAACACAACAATGCGATTGGTGACAATATCCAAAGAGAGATAAACACATTCCAGCAGAAAGACTGTGCAAGTTATGGACAATATGTTTATTAGAGCCCAAGAATGTCCTTGTAAAGGTGGCAACCACTAAGGGAAGTGATATTTAAAATAAGCCCACATTTTGGTAATATGTTAAACTTAGTATTTATTAAATATGTTTCGTTGAAATACACATTCCAATATGGCCCATCCTATATTTTGAGTGATTTGAGCAGGAGTAGCACACTTGTCTATCCATTTGCCCTCACAAATAATACTGAGTGTTTAAGACATATTTAGTTTGTTCAATAAGATTGGCACTCTCTTTATAACTCCTGCAAAGTAGCGGTTTAAAATATGTGTCAATGTATGGGTGAAGATAGGAGATAGTACTGTCTACTGCCACCACATGACGTTGCTACTTCCCATAGATGGTGCACTGGAGCAGCAATTGTACCATCTTTTGAATATGTTTGTGGATATCAGTGAAACAACATGTACGCAGACAAGTACAAACAAAAGTGAATTGTGTGGTTTCTCTGGAGGGAATGAGTGACTGCTTCAGACATCCACAACAGGTTAGTGGCCATATGTGGGGAGTCTGCACCAAGTCCCAGGTCCGTGTTTTATTGGGTGTCCTAATTCAAAGATGGCAGGGACTGTGCTGAAAAACTCAAAAGCACAGGGCTTTCACCATCTGCATGCAAATCAAACAATATCCAGCTTGTCAATGACCTGATATTGGAGAACAGGCGAATCATATTTGATGAATTAGTGCAGGCAACAGGTCTATCACAGGGAACCTTGCACACCATAACCCATGAAGACTTGATGAAAAAAGTGTGTGCACAATGGGTGCACATAATCTCACTAATACACAGAAGCAGAAGCGTGTGGAGGTATGCCAACAGTTGCTGCAGCAGTATAGTGCAGATCCAGAGAAATTCTTTGCGTACTGGTCACCGCTGACAAGTCAAGGTTTTTCCACGAGATTCCAGAAAAGAAATGCCAGTCTAGGAGTGAAATCATGTTGTGAGCCCTCGCCCCAAGAAGTCACAGTCAAGACAATTCATTCCGAAACACATGGCAACTGTTCTGGCATCAGGAAGGGATACTGCTGGTGGATTGGTACTGCAACTCACTGCAACAACTCCGCCGACGCATTCAACGATGCTGCCATCAAAAAAGAGGCCATGGTGTTCTTCTCCAATAAGATAATGCATGACCACATGACATTCACCACACCATGGCCACCAATCGTACACTAGGGTTTACTGTGCTGCCACATTTTCCATATTCACTGGATTTGGCTCCTAGTGATTATGCCTTATTAGATCGATGAAAGGTCATGCAGGGTAAGAAGTTCACCACTAATGACAAACTTCTGTAATTGAACATCAGTGGCACCGGTGTATCCCAAAGAATGGTTTATTATGCAAATACGGAAGCTGCCAGAACGATGGAACAAGTGCATAGATACTGGCAGGGAATACCTGTAATGTTACCTGAATTTGTTCAATAAATGGTTCCTGTAAACAATAAACAGTTGTAGTGCCAATCATTTTTGAGCACCCCTAGTAAATGCCTTATTTTAATGACTTTTTGTGTTCATGATTTGAATGATGCATTTTCAAATTATACAAACGAGAAAACCTCCGTTCACAAATGTCACATTTGTATGGTTTTTTCCCTTCGTGTATCATATTATGTGTTTTTAAACTTGACAACTGAGTGAAACTTTTGTCACAAATGTTGCATTTGTACGGAGTCTTCCCCTCATGAATCAACCTATGTGTTTTTAAATATGATGACTTACTGAAGCTTTTACCACAAGTTTGACATTTATGTGGTTGTTTATCCTCATGGAGCAAGCTATGTGCTTTTAAATGTGACAACTTAATATAACTTTTGTCACACACTTCACATTTGTGCGGTTTTTTACCCTCATGAATAAACGCATGTAATTTCAAACTTGACAGGTGTGAAAAGGTCTTGTCGCAAAGTTCACACTTGTGACGTCTTTCGCTGTCATGAACCAAACTGTGTGATTTTAAATGAGACACTTTTATAAAACCTTTACCACAAGTTTCACATTTGTGGGGCTTTTTACCCTCATGGATCATATTATGCAACTTCAAAGTTGACAACACAATAAAACTTTTGTCACATATGTCACATTTGTAAGGTCTATCACCACCATGTGTAAACTTATGTCTTCTCAAACCTGACCACTGAGTAAAGCTCTTCTGGCAAATGTCACATTTGTGTGGTTTATTACCTTCATGTATTACACTATGCATTTTCAAAGATGACAACTCAGCAAAGCTCTTCTCACACAGATTGCACTTATGTGGCCCTTCACCGCCATGAGTCAACTTATGCCTTTTCAAATGTGACCTGACAATAAAACGTTTATCACATATGTCACATTTGTGTGGCTTTTTACCCTCATGACTCAAATTGTGCACTTTCAAATGTGATATGACTGTAAAACTCTTTCCACAAATTTGGCATTTATGTGGTTTTATACCCTTATGTATCATTATATGCAATTTCAAAGATGCCATTGCACCAAAGCTCTTGTCACACATGTCACATTTATGTGGCCTTTTTCCACTTGATTTCTTCCCTGAGACTTCAGCAGAGGACAATGTCGATATACCACTGCTATCACCAGAAACTGCTTCTGTGCAAAATCTGAAATGTTGGAGGATTCAAGAATCAAAGATTGTAATAGACCTCAACCTGAAAACAGCATTTATGTTTGTTAACAATATGGAATTACTCGTCAAGTATGATTACTATATGGGGCAGTGTGGCAAAGTATGCAATGAAGTGCTGGAAGCAACACCCCCCCCCCAAGAACTTCAGGAGAAAAATAGAAAAACAAGAAAATAAATTGTTACTAAAATTAGGCAAATGAGTCAAACTTGTGTATACTTTTCTCCACTTACAGGTTTTTTAATGAAGACTAGTTTCTGGGAACTTCTTCCCTATCCTCAATTCTGTGGTTGGCTGATGGTGCAACCGGTATCTGCATCTCACTTGGTTTGTACTGCCATCTGATAATCTGGTAAGTTTGATGACATCGTCCTTGGTACAAATTTCAAAATTCATTGAGAGGTTCTGCTTCTTCGTAATAAATGTTTTCCCAAATCTGCAGTTCTAGAGATTTCTTTGCCTGTTTGATCAATTCTATTTCTTGCTTTATGTTGTGATTCTCAGACCAAAAGCGATATGCTACGACAGACTTGTCCATGTGTTTGAATTTAATATTTCTGAAGTGTTCTTTCATTCTTGTTTCTAGATTACTTTTAGTCTTCCTAATGTATATCTTGTCACAATCCTGGCAGCTCATTTGGAAATGCCTGATTATTGAAATTTTGGTGTGCAATTTTTCAGAGGATGGTTTAGTAAGTTACAGATGTTGTGTTTGTTATGAGAGGTTAATTTTATGCTGAAGTTCTTAAATATCTTTTCAAATTTTTTAAACTATTTTGGATGAAATGTAAATTTGCCATATCTGATGTTTGGGTTTTCTATTTTTTTTTAACGTAGCAATTTCCTTTACGTTTTTGTTTCTTTTGTGTCCGTAGATCAGTATTTTTTTATGAAATTTGTGTTGTAGTTGTTCAATTTGGCAACCTGGTGTATGTGAATGTACTGCTGTTCATATTCTGTTTTTGTTAGCAAAATGTTGATTAGTCTGTGAACCAAACTATGGAAGACTGCATATTGATTTTGTAATGGGTTAAATGGGTTACATTTAATGTAATTGTCAACATGTGTTGCTCTTTGTATATTCCAAATTCTAATCCTGTTTGAATGCATACAAGGTTGACTCATTTGCCTAATTTTAGTAGCAATGGCACTCCACTTTCTGAAATACTTCCTTTTATGCTATATATGAACATTCATGCAAAAAATATATTTATTACGTAGAAAATGAAGCTAGTTACAGAGAATCAATAAATATTACACAAATATAAATATTTGTTACTAAATCTCCACTTAACTTAAGAAATATTAACTTCAATTTCTTAAGTTAAGTGGAGATTTAGTAAAAAATATTTATATTTGTGTAATATTATATTTGCTCTAGATACATTTTCAAAATTTATTTGCGAACATCCACACTGCTGTGAACAATTTGATAGTTGCTTAGATTCAAGTGACCAGCTCCATAAGCTCATTCAATACTGCATTTACACATTCATAACATTGAATAACTTGCTTCATAGGCTTCCAGAAGCAATTGTAACAATTCTTCTTAGGTTGGTCAACTTGGAGATATATATACTATAAAAGGTTGATATGATGATTTTCATTTGTTATGACTGTTGCATTAAATGTGGAATACGTAGATGATTTTACAACACAATATATCTTGTGATTTTGATATTAAAATAACGCCAGACTTCCACAATTGGTGATCCCTACATGATTCGAACATGCAACGTTCCAAATTGACTACAGTTCGCAATTTGTGTTCTGAAGTGTATAACTGTTACTTGAAATGACGGAAAACTCGTCAACACAGATAAGCGAAGAAAAGCTGCAAGTATGCAAGATTTCAGCCAAAATTTCTCCTTTCAGGAGAAATCGGCTAGATCTATGGTTCCAGCAAGTTGAAGCACTATTCGACATTGCAGGAATTTTGCAAGATAAAACAAAGTTTAGCTATGTCATAGCAAACCTGGATTGCGACATAATGGAGCAGGTAAGCAATATTATAGCTAACTCACCTAACCAAGACAAACTTTGCTTGTTAAAAGAAAAGCTTATTTCAATTTTTGCTGACAGGGAAGAACACAAATTACGTAGGCTACTAAATGAACTTGAATTAAGAAACCAAAAACCTATTCAACTTTCCGAGAAATGAAAGATTTAGCCCGTAGCAGAATTACAAATGAAATATTAAAATCTTTGTGGTGCAAACATCTCCCTTTGTAAAACCTGTACTTGCAGTCAGTAGTGAAAATCTGGAGAAGCTAGCTACTATGGCTGATAAAATCATTGAGGTCACTGCTCTTCAAAACTCAAATTAAGTTAACACAGTAGCCACTGACTCAAGTACCAGTGACACTCAGTAACACTCTGGAAGCTGTTAATTCACGTTTGGAAAGGTTAGAGTCTTATTATCAATGCAGGCGATCATCAAGTCACAGTCAACATAGCTAATGAACCCATCACATGGATTAGTCGAAAGCCCATATGTGAAACCTATATTTGCTGCGACACCGGTACTGCCAGGTAATTGTACTCAAATAACTTGCAGTGAAAGAACAGTACAGCTACCTCCAAGATCCTTAACCATTTATTAGGAGGCAGAGTACTTCTGGCAATTGTTCTTAGGTTGGTCAACTTGGAGATATAAAGTTGATATGACGATTTTCATTTGTTATGACTGTTGTATGAAATGTGGAATATGTAGTTGAGTTTACAACACAATATATTTTGTGATTTTGATATTAAAATAACGCCAGACTTCCACTCAATCATGGCTCTTCAGTGTTCCAATAGATGAACTCATGCTACTCTTCAAGAAATAGCTCATACAGACTAACATTTCAGCAGAAGAAATAGAAGATCTCACAAAACTTAACTCATTTATGCATACATCAAAATTTCTTTACATTCAACGGTAAATTCTATCAACAGACCTCAGGTCTAACAATGGGCAATCCACTTTCACCTTTCCTAGCCACCCTCTTTATGAGCTACTTTGAAATACATATTGCACATCCTTCCCATACATCTTCAAATACTGGTATAGATATGTTGATGATATTTTTTCCATTGTTCCACACAAATTCATAGATGACTACCTATCTTTATTAGATCTGAAGATAATCCATGAATTAAATAACATATCTTTTGGCATCTACAGGAAGCCAATACAAACAGATAATTACATCAAGAATGACAGCTAAACCTTACACCCCACAAACATACAGTTTTGAACAGCTTAGCACATAGACTAGTCAACATCCCATTGAAACAGAATGAATACAAACAAGAATATAACCACATGATTAACATAGCTGTAATTAATGGATACAGTAAACAATTAATAGAAAAAAACTTTGGAATTCCTTTCTTGGAAGTGTTGAAAACTGTTGTTATGATAAATTAACTTCAAAGAGAGTCGATTAATAACAATAAACAACACTTTTAAATTTTTCCGGTACATGTTTCAGAGGCTTTGCCTCTATCCTCAGCCGGCCATCGACTAGTTCTCATTGGTGTAGTTGACGATATTTTGTCACAGGTCTCCTTTGGTGGCGGTTCAAGGAACTTGCTGAACAAATCTTTCTGGGGGATGTCGAAATTGAATACTTTGTTCCTATTTTTTGAAATGAAGATTTGTTCCCATGTGGATAGTTCTTGTTTTCCTGATGTATGTTTTAGTAGTTTTGGTTCTGGATTTATGTTGTGGTTTTTTCCCCAAAAATGTGTGGCAACTGCTGATTTTTCTAATTGTTTATATTTTATGTTTCTAAAGTGTTCCTTTGCTCTTTTTTCTAAATTTCTTTTGGTTTTTCCAATATAAATTTGACTACAGTCATTGCATTCAATTTGATATATACCAGATTTTTTGTTAGTTTTGTTAGTGTTGTTTAGTGTTATTAATCAACTCTCTTTAAAAGAAACTTTGGAAATTCAAGAAACAGAAACACATATTGGATACCACAAAATTAACAGAATCAAAATCCGAGACACAAGTCAGGAAATTCACATATCATCCCAGAGTGCATCATAAATTCAACAAGATATTCAAAAAGTACATCACCCTAGCCCCAATAAATAAATTCAGTTTAAAAAACTTATGCAACAACCTGAAAGACCCAGTACCTGAAAACAAGAAATCAGGTATATACAAAATCAACTGCTCAGACTGCAATAAGTTCTACATAGGAAAACCAAAAGAAGTTTACATATTAGATTACAGAAACATTTGAGATGTGTGAAATACAAACAAATAGACAAATCAGCAACAGCCCACCATTTCTGGTCTACCAATCATGAAATTGTACCAAATATAAAACTATTAAAGCCAGACAGTAATGCAACCGAACTCGATGTTTGGGAAAAGTTGTTAATTATAAACAACAAACAGTATACTTTAAATTTCGAATTGCTGCCTGAAAACTCTCTTTGGAAGTTCATCTCACAGACAACAGATGCCACCACAGACAACCAGCTCACTTCAGGAAACCACGGATCCAACCAGTCGGATAACTGCTGACGACGGGGACAAACCGTTCTCCGAAACATGTCCAAGTAAGGATAAATTAAGTGATGCTTGTGTTTGAATTACCGACTTATTACTTTCAAATGTTAAATGCATCACTGTCTCTAACCTTTTGCTTCAAATAACTGTAAATTTTTCAAAATACCAGCAATTAACTCTGTAACCTTGTGGTGTAGGTAGTGTTCACACACAGTGTCACAAATTTGTAGTGGAGCAGCTTCATCCTTAGCAAAAGGGAGCGTGCCTGTGAAAAACTGTGTAGTGTTTAACGCTCGCTTTTACTACATACGGCACCACAGGCGGTGACATTGATAATACATGAGATGAAGGTGGAGCACCGGTGGAATGAAATGGCGGGGGAAACTGAAGGTCCCGGAGAAAATCCGCCCCAGCGCCGTGTTGTCTACCACAAATCTCACTTTGCGGTCGCCTGGGATCGAACCCGGGCCACCTTGGTGAGAGCCAAGCGGTCTAACCACTGAGCCACGGCACAGCCGAGCGAGCGTGCCTGTGTTTCAATCTCCGGGAAAGACCCATGAAGTTGGAAAGCAAGTTACTGGATTGGAAACCATCCTTGCTGTTCCATTGTTGTGATATGTGTCAAGGTAAGATTTTAATGTTTTAGGAATATTTAATGTGTTCTTTAATTATGGGAAGAATAGCCAAAACCTTTGCTGGTGGATGAAACTGCTCTTATGTACAGAATCTCTGCAGTACACGTACTACACTTGGCAACAGCGCTCCACTTGAGCAGTTGTGACTTTGTGGGTTCGAAGAATTAAAAATCCAACTCGCAGAAGTTCAAATCGTTCTTTCCTTCTGTAGAAATATGCTTCGTACAGCTCTGATAACACATATGCAATCTTCCAGTCCATCTGCACCCTTCACTAGTACTGCACTTCTTGTGGCTGTCTGCCAAGAACTAAGAACTGCTTGACTCGTCCAATGCATCGCTTATATAGACAGATTGCTGTTTCTGGAAGTTTCTGCACACGAAGTCGTCCCAGTGTTTCGCAATCTTTCTAGGCGAGCAGAGAAGGGGGAAACCAGTGATTTTCTGTTTGCTTCCCTCCCCACGCCGTCTTTCCTCGGCACGTCATTGGCTCTGCGCGTTGGCATAGGTGTGGTTTTTACGCTATACATCTCTCTTACTCCCAGCAAGAGCCATTAGGTCACACGAGTAGGCGTGGCCTCGATCCCATATGTCCCCCCTCTATTGGCCATCTGATTCTGCCAGCTGCTTGTATGCTTGGCGCTTGGGTAACAATTAGCCAGTGTTCATATGCCTTTAACTTTTGCGAGCAGTGTAGTCCGTGTACAACACTGTTTATTATTGTATGTTTATGTGTAATTGATTTTTTATGTAATTTTCTCAATGTGTTGGTTTCCTGTAAATTGAAAATTTTATTTATGTGTTATTCCTGATATTTAGATCCAAGAAAGAGAGTTGTCCATTGATTTCCTTTTCTATTGTGAATTTGATAGTCTTTTCTTGCAGATTGACTAATTTTAGTCAATGCATTAATAAAGAATATAAACACATTATTAATTCTGCTTTAATTAATGGTTTTAATAAAGTTTTATACATAACAATTTAAATTTTAAAAAATGCACTTACCGTCCTTGGGATAATAAACAGTTTCAAAAATTTTTCAAAGAATTTGGTATAACTTTGGTTCCTCAAAATAAATATAATATAATAAATTTATTGCATTTATGTCTTTTAAAAAAAAGGTAATATTTCTGATAATAAAAAAATGTGACATTTAACAATTTAATATCTAGATTGCAACCAGGTTTACATTGGAAGACCAAACATAATTTAGAAACTAGAATGAAAGAACATTTTAGAAGTATTAGGTAAAAGCAGACTTAATTAAGGCTTTGCAGATGATCAGCTGCGTCAAGTTAATGAAAATTGAGCTTCCGGCCATTGTATACTCCATGGCCTTCTTTCAAAATCTGAAGAAAGCTTCAATGGCTGAAAGTTTGACTTTCATTAACTTGATAAGCCTGATCACACGCATGCCGTGAAAGCTTCAAGTCTTACATTATAAACAGACTGATAAATTGGCCATGATTTAACCATGAAATAAATCCAGAAGTTAAATTATTAAAGCAATTAAATGGTCCAATAGATTTAATGGTTTGAGAGAAACTATTTATTTTAAAAAATATAAATAGCTAATCAATTTTGTCTAAGTTTGTTTCATTTCAGAGTTTTGTAATACATACAAAAATAATATGACACCTAGCGACAGTAACAATAACAGGAAAAAACAAAGTGACTGAAGATGCAAATGATTTATTTGCGGAACTAATCTCTTGAATTCTGTGGAATTCATGCTAGTCGTGTACCTTTTTTTTTGGAATGAGAATCATGATATAGAACAATAAATCCATTTATTAGAAAGTGTTCAGGGTCCAACTGCATTAATCATGTGGGAAAAGATATTCATAAAGAAAGATGAAGGAAAACTGTTCAATTTCAACACCATCTTTGAAAAGAACTCAACCTTCAAGTTCATCAAGATACCAACAGAGATATCCCTATCATCTCCAAGGAGGTCACCAAACCAATATTCAACAGTGGATATTAGCTGAAGACAAGGGTTCCTGAAATTTGATATCAATTAGAAAGAAGAATTAACACCATTTTCTTAAGTTAAGTGTAGCTTTTGTGACAAATTGTTATATTTGTATAATAGCAATTAGTTTTTGAGTTAGTACCATTGATATTACTGACTAGCATGTGCTGGTGTGTCACAGATTTCGATTCACAGCTAAAGTTGTAACTCATTACAGAGAAAGATGGAATTTCATATGGCACAAATCCAGAGAATAGTGTGAGCTGTGGTTTTCTGTTGATAGGCAAGATATTCCACTGCATCTTACACAACAGTAAACATGACCATATTCAAAGTGTTTACATCCCTTTTTAAGCCACTGCCATGGCACAGAACTGTCCCTGTCCAGGAGACAGTTGGCTACAGTTCAGTTGCATTTGCTCTGTGTGTGCTATAACTATCCGCAGTAGAGCAACTGGTAATAGCATGGACATACACACAATTAAACAAAACCAGTAGTTATAAGCAGTCACTGTTCAAGTGTGCAAACTCATACATATGCAGGTATTACAGAATGTTGTACCTGGGAATGACAAAGATTGTGAATATTAATGTATGTATATTTTCAATCATTGAGAACAACCTGTGTTAAGCAAAATGTAACATTAGAGAAATCTTACCTTGGAGATTCTACTGAAGTCAAGTTCCCGTCCTGTAACAGAACAAGTATTGCATCATCACTCCCATAAATTTTATATCAGTATTTAATTGAAGCTATCAGGTCCACTTAATCTTTGGAAGAGCACAAGACAAAACAAAAAATTGGATTTGGACTTAAAGTTCACATCTTTCATAGATGCAGCATGAGAATTTTAAAGAAAACCCTTCACACCAAAATACTATTTACACAGATTTATTTCTATAAAAATAACTCTACTAATTTTTATGAATAATGCATAAAGTTAATTCCAGGTTAATGCACTTATTTTGATTAAGATATGAATGTTTAACATTCTAGTATAACAATATTAATTTTTTGTGATAATCTCTTCTGAACTTTATACAGGGTTCTTCATTTAAAACCTAACGAAGCACACAGCGTTTCCCTGTGCTGCGACCTTGCTGGTTTCTCCCACTACCAACTGACATTGTGCACAGGGACCAGCGTGCACTCCACTCTGTAGTATTGTACCAGCCACCAACATGAACAGGTGCTTGGCTCTAGAATAACGCAATTGTTGTGTTTTAAAGTTATTATTAATGGGAATTATCAACTTGTGTTCGCACAGAGAATACTGAAATGTTCCCTGGTAAAGTGCCTCCATCCACATTTATAATTTGTGAGATTGTGAAGAAGTTGAAACCACTGGTTTTGTGACAAACAAAAAATGAAAGTATGTACGTACAGTGTTAAGAGAGGAAAAGTTACACAACATAATTGCATATGTTTACAACCAAATCCACCCCAAAATTAGTATAAGAGGCATTTCAGAGTCTTCTGCACATAGAGCTACTAAATTATTAAAACTAAAACCATATAGGTGTACAAGTGTCCATGATTTAAAACAAGGTGACCCAGTATCATGAATGGTTTCTTTTATCACTTGATTCACAACTTCTGTTCTTTTCTGATGAGGTGTGGAGTGTCAGAGCCTCTGAAAATCCACATCGTGTTCAACAAATCCTCATTATGATCAGAAAGTTGGAGTTTGGTATGTTGCTAGTGCTAGATGCATAATCATTCCAATATTCTACGAACAGAGAGGAACTGAAATTACATTTTAACCCCATTTTATGATGAAAAATCACATGTGTGGTTTCAACAAGATTCTGTTACTGCCCATACAGGAGAGGAGTCTAAGAATAAAATTAGAGAAGTGTTTGAAGGTAGAGTGATTAGTGCTGGTGTATGGTCCTCTCACTCACAAAACCTAACAATGTGTCATTTTTACATGTGGTGTAACCTGAAAGACAAAGTTTTGTGAGATAAATCCCCATACTTTGGAAGAAATAAAACAAAATATTACAAAGAAATTGGGAAAACTACAGTGCTCCATCTTAATTGTGTGAATCAGAATGTGTTCTCCTGATGTTTGTTTAGCCACGGTAAGAGTGTTATACATACTTTATGTAGGAACAAAGCTGGCTGTGCATCCATTAGCTTTTAAATGAAATAAATGATAAAACAACTTATTTGTAAATTCACTCAGCACCAAACTTTATGAAAATAGCCTCGCATATGCTGGTCCACATTTATATAACAAACTACTCCAACCTATACAAGATATTGAATCTGAACATAAATTCAAAAAGATCTTATTTAATTTCTTATTGAACTATAGCTTTTCTATTATTACATCATTAATTAGAGTAAATTGTACCTTTGTAAATGATTATTTTTATAACTCAAATCTTTATACTTTTATGTACTTTTCATTTCTGTATTTTAAATTTGTATTGAATCTTATCTCTCTGCATTTGTAATCATCTATATACTTTAAAATACTTTTATTTTATCCGCTTCAGCGATGGCCATTTAAACCCTTCATGGGCTGGAAACGGATACCCACTAAACAGAACAAGACATTTAAATTTTTAAATGCTGTAAAAATGCTTCTTAAATACACTCTTGTATCTTTCATATTTATCAAGTTATTTTAACAGAACAAAATCTGGTTTAAAACCCATTAAAGTATATATCTACAGCATCAATAAAATAGAGAGTATTTTAATAAATCGTTGAAATTTCACTAATTTGTTTCACTGTAACGAAAGACATTCTTTGCATCAAGGTCATCTAATATTTGAGTCTTTTGTTTAGTGTGCATACAAATGATATGTATACGTATGTATAACTGCATAAGCGAGTTCTCCATTTCAAGGTGCTAGGGTTCAGACCAAGCAATAATCATTGTGTGAAACACCTCTCTGTCAGCATCTGTATATAACTCTTATTACAGTATTACACACCTAAGCTGTTTTCACTCAGTACTTGTTATTTACACTTACTTGATTTCTTATACCTATCAAGAGTTTCATGAATAACACATTTCAGTGTCAACCATGGCTTATCCTAGTAATGTAGAAAATAAATTAGCTTGCGTAGGATGTGTATGGGCTTCTAATATCACTTTTTGCTGTTTGGCATGATTTGAATATTGATAGCGGTTATTAGGGAGGTGTTAGTACTGTATACCCATGACTAGAAGCCAAGAGATGAATGAAGGGGAGAGGGGCTTGAACTGTTTATCTGTTCTGTTAGTGGATCTGTTTACTAGGAAATGAGTGTATAAGAGTACATATGAGTCTCCATGTTGCCAGATCTACTATTTGTTGCAGTAACTGTAGTGATAGGTATTGTGCATGGGTGACTTATGTGACAACACATGCGTATTTTAAACGAATCTAGCATCCTTGTCATACTGGGAAGGCGAGCATAAACACCATGTGGATAGCAAAAGTGATTACACTACATATTCCTCTAGCTTGCCTTCTTGTTGTGGGTCTACAGTATAGGTAGCAGTGAAGAAGAAAATGACCCGCTTCTTTTAGGTGTTCGTGAAGAATAAACTTAGAGAAGAGGTCAAAATAACTCGAACACAAATAGACATATAGACATACAACTAACTAAAGACATCCAACCAACTGACATTTTCACAAATATTTTTTTGCTAACTTAGTGTCTCTCATTGATACAGAAAACAACGTACATGTGAGTAGGATGAAAGAAGCCCTGATCTCTAAAAGCAATTTAGAGCCTAAGAGGAGAATTCAGAAGTGGACGGTGTACATGTTATTTGTAAATGTACGTTAGACAAGTACTGGTCTACAGATGGCATGTGCTGCCACCATTTTCAGGAGAAATAACGGGCCAAATATTGGTGGTGTGGATCAGTTATTACTAGCTATACCTCTTTGCGAAACTGTTAAATGGTAAAAAAGTATTTTTATACCAGCTGGATGTAACCATACACAATTGTTTAATAATTTACGGAGCTCTAAATTCATGCAAGACAATGACCTACCTGGACTTACGCGTATCAATAACTTGTAACCTAATTGAGTAATATAATATTTAGAGGCCTCTTTATACTGGGGGGAAGAAATCCACCACTATAGCAACCCTCATACTTGAGAGAAAACACTTTTCTAAAAGGATACCACCCACAACTGAAAAAGTGGTGACCATTTTGAAAATGTTTAGTTTGTTGCAAAAAAGAATTTTACATGGAAACCAATATTATTTGGTGTGAATCTGAAGGTGTGCCCTTGTGTTTATCCAGGTTTTGAGGTGCACCATTCAAAAAGAAACCTTTATGGGTAAGTTTTCCTCCCTTATGGAATTAATTTAAATTTATTGTAAAATAGGAAGATTAGGCAATATTGTAACTTTGTGGGTTTGTAGAATTAAAAGGCCGATTTGCAGAAATTAAAAGTCTCCTTTATTTCCGTAGCAATACACTGTCCAATTCTCATGTAACAACATTACATCACACAATCTTCCAAGGTCGAGGACAATAACAAACACTTGCAGCTGATTACATTAGCTCTCGTTACAACAACATTGACTGTTTCACCACAACTGCTTCACAACTACAACTGTCCTGCTAATGTGTCACAATCCCTTTTATATCTCCATTCATGATTACCAGACTGTTCTGTCAATCACTAGAGGTTTCTGGAAACAAGGCATCTAATTACATAATTCGAACATTCTATCATCTTCGAGAAATGTAACCTAATCTACACTGGCGAGGCCTTTGCCTCAGTTATCTTGCTTGCCGGCATTATCTGTTTATGCAAGCTCGTTACCTCCGTGAAACCTATCCATCTATTGTGTGCCAAGCCACCTTATCGCGATTGGGTTCGCAACAATATTTTGTCATAGGTCTCCTCTGGTGTCAGTTTGAGGAACTTGCTGAACAAATCTTTTTTAGAGGATTTCAAAATTGAATACTTTGTTTTTATTTTTTTGGAATGAAAATTTGTTCCTATGTGGACAGTTCTTGTTTTCCTGATGTATGTTCTGGATTTATGTTGTGTTTTTTCCCCAAAAATGTGTGGCAACTGCTGATTTTTCTAATTGTTTGTATTTTATGTTCCTAAAGTGTTCCTTTGCTCTTGTTTCTAAATTTCTTTTGGTTTTTCCAATATAAATTTGACTGGGGCGGGACCCCAAAATCTAGAGAAGCTATTGTTTGCTAGAGAGAAAACCCCAGCGTAGCGGTGCGCTGTCGGGGTTGAAATATTTTGGGGAGCTCCCACGTTCTCGACGTCCGCCCTGAGCAATAGTGTTAAGTGTTATAGCACTATTGGCCGACAGGAGCAAAAATAAGATAGGGAGAGAGGAAGTCTCTCTTGGATAGAAATGGATATTAATCCATTCAAGCCTAGGCAATCTCTTCCGAGATCGCCTAGAAGAGATGATAGTCAAGAAGCAATTGATAAAAATGGAGAAAAAGAACGTGAGAAAGAAAGAGCAGAAGTTGAGAAACAATCAATCACAAAGTTAATAACAGAGATTACCACCATAATTGCCTCTGATAAGATGTCTGTCTCAACAAAGTCAAAAATAAATAACCTGCTAATGGAAGTTGTAAATATACACGATGATCTGAAAATGGAAATTGTTCAGCTTAAATCGGAATTAAGGATTATGAAAGAGCAAAAAGCAACACCAAGTATGCCTACGATGACATATGCAGATATAGCCAGCAAGAAAATAAGTAATAATACTTTACAAGTACAGAAAGTATTACAAAAACAAAAAAGTGTAGTGTTCATTACCTCTGAAGGAAAAAATACAAAAGAGGTACAGGATATGGTAACAACATGTATAAACCCAGCAAAAGAGAAGTTAAAAATCAGTAATATTAGAAGAACTGAGAAAAATGTTATATTAGAAATAGAATCGAAAGAGGACATGGAAAAATTAATGAAACATGAAGGTTTGAAGAAAAAAGAACTTAAGGTAGAAGCCCCGAGAAAAAGAAACCCTCTGTTAATCATGTATGACATATCAGCAAATGAAAAGGAAGAAGATATAAAAAGAAATATATATGATCAGAATTTTACTGAAAGCATAAGTTGGGAAGAATTTGAACAACAAGTAACAATGAGATTCAAAACTGGCCCAAGAAACAGAAACACAGTACATCATGTTATAGATGCAACACCAAAAATGAGAAAAATGCTACTAGAAAGTGGACGATTATACATTGGCTTTCAAGCAGTAAATATCAAAGATTATGTTGTAGTAGCACGCTGCATGAAATGTCAAAACTATGGACACATAGCCAAATATTGTACTAGAAACATAGTAGTTTGCTCGCACTGTGGTGAGCAAGATCATAATAAGCAAGAATGTACAAAAAAGGAACAACCAGGCGTATGTGTACCATGTTTGGACAGATTAAGATCTATGAAAGCAAGAGATCCTAATAGACAGTTCACTCAGGATACCAGTTGTAAAGGAGGGAAAGAATGTCCAATATACAAGATGCAATATGAGAGATTAATCTACAGAACCAATTATGAATAGTTTCTCAAATAATGATACTGAACATACAAGAATAAATATAAATGGAAATAAGAAGAAACATATTTTGAAAATTGGACAAATAAATGCACAAAGATCCAAAACTGTCATGATGGAGTTAAGAAAGTTATCTGAGGAAATGTGTATAGATGTCTTATGTATACAGGAGCCATATACATTACGAGGAAAACCAGTACATACAGCAGTTACATCCAGAAAGATATGTGATGGAGAGGATCCTAAGGCTATACTTATAATAAATAATAAAAACATACAGGTGCTAAAGATAAGCCAATATTGCGATGAACATGTAAACTGTGTTCAAATTCTCTACAAAGGATTAGACATTATATTGTGTAATCATTATTTCCAATTTATGGATGAAATTGAAATACATCTAAGAAAAATGCAGAGAATATTAGACACCTATATGAATAAAGCCATAATCTATGTAATGGATTCTAATGCTAAATCGCAACTATGGTTTAGTAAAAATCCTGATATAAGGGGACAAAAGCTGGAAGAAGTGATAACCAGTTATCAATTAGAAGTCGTCAATAAATACAACAATCCTTACACATTCGAAAATAGAATTGATGCGACTGAAAATATTGATATTACATTAGCAAAAGGTTTTGTTTATAATAAAGTGAAGAATTGGAAGGTAGGGCAACAATTAACTTCCAGCGATCACAACTTAATATATTTTGACTTAGAAGTAGAAGGAACACCCACCGAATTAGTAAGAAGAGGTAAAACTAAATACAGATTAAAAGGAGCAGACTGGCAAAAAGTGAGAGAAAATTATAGTGCACCTCAGACTTCAGAAAAATGGGATATAAATAAACGTGCATACGATCTCACTAAGAGTATACAACAAGCCATGGAAAAAGGACTAATAAAGAACAAAGAAAGAATAACGAGCAAGGCAATTTGGAATGATCAATTACAAAAACTCAGAAGAAAGGTGAGAAAAGCCAGAAGAATATATCAAAAAAGTAAAACAGCAAATGAACGTGAAGAAAATCTACTACGATATCGAGAGCTTAAGGAAAGATATAAATTAAAATTGATAGAAGTACGGAAGTCATCATGGGATAATTTCGTAGAAGAAAATACAAAAGAAAATATATGGGGTGTTCCCTACAGAATTGTGATGGAGAAAATCGCGGCACCAGAAATGTTATCAACATTAGAAAAGGATGATGGACAACTAACTACAACATGGTATGAATCTGGGAACTATTTATTGCATAAATTGCTACCGGATGATAAAACAGAAACTGATACAGAAATTCATAACCAAAAGAGGAGAGAAATGGAGCAAGAATATAACAATAATAGAGTTATATATCCCTTTGATATTTCGGAAGTGAAATTGGCTATCCGTGAGTTAAGAATGAAAAAAGCTCCAGGACCTGACGGAATACAAACAGAAGTATTGCAGAATCTTGAAGGACAAATAGTACCATATTTATGTAAACTACTAAATGACTGTCTTGTGGAAGGAAGAATTCCTTATTGTTGGAAGGAAGCTAATGCAGTAATTCTAAAGAAATCCAAAGATAAAAATCCGCTACATCCGAAAACTTATCGGCCTATATGCCTATTAAACACCTTAGGCAAGATTCAAGAAAAATTGATATACAAAAGAATAATTGAATTTAGATCATTACTGGGCATGACAGATAAACAATTTGGTTTTCGTAAAGGAAGATCCACAGAGGATGCAATTAATGCAGCTATAACATATGTTCAAACAACACCTTCGAAATATATAGTTGGAATATTTTTCGATATAGCGGGCGCATTTGACAACCTTTGGTGGCCTGAACTCTTTAGAATATTAAGAGAACAGGATTATCCAGCAACTATATATAAAAGTTTATTAGACTATTGCAAAGACAGGAGGGTACATCTATTAGGAGAAAATACTGTGTTAACAAAGAATATAACGAAAGGCTGCCCACAAGGGTCAATCTTAGGACCCCTATTTTGGGACATCATGACTGAGCCATTACTAAATAAGTTAACACAACAACAAGAAGTGGGTGAAATCATAGCCTATGCAGACGATCTCATGATCCTAATAGATGCCGGAAATAGGAATGAAATTGAACGTAAGGCAAAGATAGTGATAGAAGAACTACAAAGATGGTGTGATGAAGTCAAATTGGATATTGCACCACACAAATCCGCCTACATGATCCTTAAAGGAAGCCTTCAGAGAGATCCAACCATCAAAATCAAAGGTATAAACATCAAAAGGGAAAAACATTTTAAATATTTAGGTGTATACTTGGACGAGAAATTAAATTACGATCAACATATAGGAAGGACCACAACCAAAGCAACAACAGTAATGATGAAATTGGCGACTATGACTAGACATAACTTTCGATTACCACTAGAAGCTACAAAGTTATATCAAACAGCAATATTAAGTGGAATATTAGGATACGCAGCAGGGATCTGGGCCCATAGAGCTAAATTAGGCAAAAACATCAAAATATTAAGAAGATCACAAAGACAAGTAATAGTTAGAAGCATGGGCCTAGTTAAAACAACCCCAAATATGGCATTGTTGGTAATTCTGGCCATATGGCCAATAGATCTTGTTATAAGAAGACGTGGTGGAAAGTTTTGGTTGAGGAAAAAACACTACAGTAAAGTGAAAGAGATAATTGGAAAAACATGCTACACAGAGAAAGAGATCCATGATGCCTTGATCCTAGAATGGCAAACCGAGTGGAATAACATCAAAGAAGGAAGAAGAGCATACGAACTGTTTCCCAGTATACGAGAACGTCTGAAAATGAGCAGCATCAAACCCAGAAAAGAAGGAGTGCAGTTTATCACTGGACATGGACCTTTTGGAACATACTTCAAGAAGATTGGCAGTAGTGAACATGACTTATGCACCAGATGTAACTCCAGAGCAACACCTGAACACATACTATTCGAGTGTGAAATATATTCAACAGAACTCCAAACTGGTAGACAGCTCTTAAGTGGCAAGCGGATGTGGGACATTGTCAGACACAGTGAAAGTTATAGAATACTGGAAGATATGGTGAAGCTGGTATCAGACAAGGTGATGGAAAGTTACAGACAGCAACAGGAGACTCAACAACTACAAAGAGCTCGACAACAAATACAAGTCCAGGATGATGTATCACCCAGAAGGTCATCTCGTATTCAACAACAAGGGCAATATCAACAAGGACGACCACCTATAGAGGACCAACCACTAGTGCATGAGGACATCATAGAAGAGGAAAGTAACATCAGCCGAAGAAGAGGATACTGGGTCTCACTGAGGAACACCGATGAAGCATGAACTCCAGAATAGCTGAGAGGGAACTTATAATAACATTTAATCCCCAAATCATATTATATTATTTCACACAAAATAAGTTAGGGACAAACAGGAACACAATCATAAGTTACAGATTGTTAGAGTAGACATCAGTGGTCAATAATTAAGTTTTGATCCTTGTTTATAACATATTAGTTTTTCAAGAAAAGAATTGTATTTATATAAAGTTAGGACCACTGACATATAATATAGGGAAAATAGGTTGTTGAATTACGACAACTTAGGTTATAGATTGTATTAGCTTTAGGCATATCTGCAAAATCAAAAAATTTGTAAAAACAATTGTAAAAATTATTATAAAATAAAGTTATAGACCTGCAAATATGTTCTGGTATAGACTCTAGATGCCAGAACATAGAAATGCAGATGTTATTTTTATTTTTATTTTTTTTATTTTTATTTTTTTATTTTTTTATTTTTTTTAATATAAATTTGACTACAGTCACTCCATTCAATTTGGTATATACCAGATTTTTTGTTAGATGCAATAGCATCTTTGATGTTTGAGCATATTAGGTTTTTTAAGGAGTAATGATTGACTGGTGCTAGTTGAATGATTTGTTTTTTAAAGACTTTTTTGAAAAAGATACCAACAGCATTCACATACCACCCAAAAACATTTAATAAATTCAAAAAGATCTTTAAGGAACAAAATATGATCTTGGCATGCACCTACTAATAGATAGGGTACGGTGCCCTATTTTCAGATAGCTAAGGAAATCATAGTATATAGTTGCTTAAAGTCAGCTGAAAGCTCTCCAAAAATGTCTCATGTAGGTAACACATAATCTAACCCTTTATAGCAAAAGTCAAGATAATATATATGTTAAAGAAACTGTGCATTTTGGAGGGTATTCTAAAAGCATGCTCAATTCCGGATGGTGTGGTTCCTAATTTCGAATAGGATTATTTCATAAGAAAAATTAAAGATTGTGTACTTATAGGATACTGTTTTATTACAAAAAGTGATGCCAAGATAATCTCAATTTGATTGTAATAATCATACACTTGCCACTATCATTTGCAACGTTCACACTTGTACATTTTCCAGCCATGTTTCTCAGTCGTAGCACACAGTTCATGTACCCAGCATAAACATTCCAAACACCTTATCCAATCTTCTCCAGATTTATCTTCATGGTATGGGACAGAGCAATATATGCATTCCTCGTCTGCACTGTCTTCATCATCTGTGGAAACAAGGGCAACAGAGCTTTCGGAATCCTCCTCAAATGATGACTCACGTCTAGATTTTTGTTGCACATTCGTTTTAGCAATCTTTGTGTTATTCTGGCTGTCCTCTTGGGTGTTCCAATATTTTCCCCTCTTTGAAGATTCTTCTAGTTCTACAATTGCCCTCTTGCATTTTAATTTCTTTTGAGCTGAAGGCTGGGGACTTTTTGCAGCAAGTTCTTTCTGATATGGCGAAGATGGTTTTCCCCTTTCCCTTCCAGTAGCTGAAGACTGGGTTAAGGCTGGCAGTGGGCACATCTGGAATGGTGAAACAATGACGGCAGAATGTTCTACATCTTTGCAGGCCTCATCTTCCTCTGTTTTTTCTCCTGCAGGAGAAAGTCTGTGGTTTCCTGCAGGAGGAAGTCTACATCACCAAAAACATTACGGTTTAACGGAAGTATTCCACATTTCTTGAAACCATTTATAGCTGTTTGCATCATTGCAGCTCGCACATAGGCTTTCCCAAATATTTCCCCAACTTCAGCCATAGTCACAGCTTGAAATGGATGGTTGTCAAGCCAAAGATCAATTTCTTGTGAGTAAAATCTTTTGAATGGCCCCATGAAGCTGACATCTAGAGGCTGTAACTTATGGGTGCAATGGGGTGGTAGGCATACCAGTATTACTCCATGCTCTCTTCCCAATTGAATAACGTCCAGATTTCTTGTATGCGAATAATGGCACAACTGGATCCTGGCAGGAAGGTTTCACTGCTCCAATAAAATGCTGCAACCACTGTGTGAAGATGTGGGTCTGTATCCACCCAGATGGATGACAGGCCATTACTGTACCTGGTGATGTGCCTTTCAGAAGTTCTGGCTTTATCCTCACTAGCGGGAATATGATAAGTGGCGGAACAAATGAACCTGCAGCATTCACACATGTAACAGCCGTAATCAAGGAGCCTCTCTCTGCTGAAGATAGTCTAGGAACCTGCTTTTTACCTTTCACACTCAGTACTTTAGACCGAGTTCCTTGAACTACACATAAGCCAGTTTCATCCACACTGTAAACCTTTGAAGGGTCAAAGTTCACCTTTTGTAATTCAGGATGCAAAATATCAAAAAACGCAGAAACTTTTTTTTTTCTTTGGTGAAACCCTTTGCTCTGGCTATAGAGATTAGCTTAGGTTTTCTAAAAGAATGCGTCGGATGCCTTTTTAAAAAGCCCCGCAGCCATTTTTTGCCAGCAATGTGCCTATCTGAAGCAAAAGGGTGTGTGAGATTATTTCGCACAGCTAGTTGATATTCTAAAATTTAAATATCTCTTCCCCATAGCCCATAAAATCTGTCATCCATTACTTGGCAATATTTGGAAAGTTCTTTTTCAAGATCACTTCCTAAAGCACATTTTCTGCCTATCCTAGAACCTATTTTCTCTTCTAAGTTTCCTGCCTTTACGTAATCTAGAAGTGTAAATTTTGGCACTTGAAACAGTTTGGATGCCTTTAAGAATCCCATTTCTTTACTTCTAATGGCTTCCACTGCCTTTCTCATATTTCCCTCCATCCAGCACTTTCTTTTCCTACCAGGCATCTCCTGAAAAGAAATAAAATGGGACAATTTTAGAGGGGCCCAATTTTTGGATAGTCGAAATTAGGCACCTGTACCATTTGGCAAACATGGCTGAACTATCGAAACATGTAATGAGTTATATAGAATAAAAAGAAGTATTTCAGAAAGTGGAGTGCCATTGTTACTAAAATTAGGCAAGTGAGTCAACCTTGTATATACTTTTCTCCACTTACAAGTTTTTTATATGAAGACTAGTTTCTGGGGACTTCTCCCCTATCGTCAGCTCTGTGGTTGACTCTGGGGAGAAGTCCCCAGAAACTAGTCTTCATATAAAAAACTTGTAAGTGGAGAAAAGTATATACAAGGTTGACTCACTTGCCTAATTTTAGTAACAATGTAATGAGTTATTTCATTAAAAAGCTACTCATAAGCTTCATTAAGTATGACACATCACTAATAAATAACACTAATCTATCAAACTACTTACCCTGCAGCTGTGATGCTTACTTTGTGTCTAGAAAACATTCAAATGCAAGATATTAAAAAAACTTGACTGCGAGCACAAAAGTGACTGATGTGCTTGTCGGCAAGTAACATTAAAATGAAGCCCTAGAAGTTCAATTAGTTTCTGCATTGGCAGCACTGTCCAGGGAGCAAATATTCATCTATCCGGAAATAGGGAACCATCCAAAAATAGGGCACCTTACAATACTCAGTTTTAAAAATTTTAAATTAAAAAAAAATGAAATTCCACCAATTAATAGATCAGGAATATAGCAAATAAGTTGTAAGAATTGTGAAAAATGCTACATAGGTCAAACTAAAGGAAACCTAAAAACCAGAGTCAAAGAGCAATATAGAAATGAAACAAGAAAATAAGTCAGCAGTATCTTTTTCACTTTTGGAATGAAAATCATGACATAAACACAAATCCAAAATTGCTAAAAGGAGTGATAAGCCATGTCTCTCTGAAATGAGAGAACATATTCATGTGGAAAAGTAGGGACAGAGTAATGAACACTGAAATCGTACCAGTAGATAATTTGACAAAGCAGTTCATAGTTCCACCACCAGAGAGAACAGAGAAGACAATAACAGTTGGATAGAGGTTGCAAACGAAGGTGTCATCTACCAAAACTAGTCCCTTGATAATATAAAAATGTAAGTGACAAAGTTTTAAGAACAGACTACACATAGCTTCTTCAATTAATTTTGATGTCAATGTTACTAAATTTCTCTAATCACACATAGTAGTAGTAGAATAAAGTACGGACTGAGGGCCTAACAGAACTGGAACATACTATACAAAAGTAAGCACCGAGGTGCTAAGAGAACTGCAACTTCAAATCCAATGTAGGCACTACCAGATCTGGAACTTTCTATACAAAAGTAGGCACTGAGGGCCTAACAGATCTGTAACATTCTATACAAAAGAAGGTATTGCGGGCCTAACAAAACTGTAATTCCCTGCACAAAGGCAGGCACTGAGGGGCTAACAGAACTGGAATTTTCTATGCAAAAGTAGGCACTGAAGTCCTAACATATCCGGAACTTCCTATTCATAATTAGGTACTGAGGGAAAACAGAACTGTAACTTCCAGTACAAAAGTAGGCACTGAGGTCCTAACAGAAATGTAACTTCCTATACAACAGTAGGCACTGAGGTCCTAACGGATCCGGAACTTCCTATTTAAAAGTTGGTACTGAGGGATAACAGAACTGTAACTTCCTGTACAACAGTAGGCACTGAGGTCGTAACAGAACTGTAACTTCCTATACAAAAGTAGGCACTGAGGTCCTAACGGATCCGGAAATTCCTATTTAAAAGTTGGTACTGAGGGATAACAGAACAACTTCCCATTCAAAATTAGGTACAGAGGTCCTAACAGAACTGTAACTTCCTATACAACAGTAGGCACTGAGGTCGTAACAGAACTGTAACTTCCTATACAAAAGTAGGCACTGACTTGGTAACAACTGTACCTTCCTATACAACAGTAGGCACTGAGGTCGTAACACAACTGTAACTTCCTATACAAAAGTAGGAACTGAGGTCCTAACGGATCCGGAACTTCCTATTTAAAAGTTGCTACTGAGGGATAACAGAACTGTAACTTCCCATTCAAATTTAGGTACTGAGGTCCTAACAGAACTGTAACTTCCTACACACAAGTAGGCACTGAGGGCTTAACAGCACCATAACATCCTATACAAAATATGCACTGAGGTCATATTTAAGTCAATAATGAGGAATAACAGAACTGTAACTTCCTATACAAAAGTAGTCACTGAGGAGCTAACAGACCTGTAACTTCCTATACAAAAGTAGTCACTGAGGGCTAACAGACCTGTAACTTCCTATACAAAAGTAGTCACTGAGGAGCTAACAGACCTGTAACTTCCTATACAAAAGTCGGCACTGAGGGGCTAACAGACCTGTAACTTCCTATACAAAAGTAGGCACTGAGGGGCTAACAGACCTGTAACTTCCTATACAAAAGTCGGCTCTGAGGAGCTAACAGACCTGTAACTTCCTATACAAAAGTCGGCACTGAGGGGCTAACAGACCTGTAACTTCCTATACAAAAGTCGGCACTGAGGGGCTAACAGACCTGTAACTTCCTATACAAAAGTCGGCACTGAGGGGCTAACAGACCTGTAACTTCCTATACAAAAGTCGGCACTGAGGGGCTAACAGACCTGTAACTTCCTATACAAAAGTCGCCACTGAGGGGCTAACAGACCTGTAACTTCCTATACAAAAGTCGGCACTGAGGGGCTAACAGACCTGTAACTTCCTATACAAAAGTCGGCTCTGAGGGGCTAACAGACCTGTAACTTCCTATACAAAAGTCGGCACTGAGGGGCTAACAGACCTGTAACTTCCTATACAAAAGTCGGCTCTGAGGGGCTAACAGACCTGTAACTTCCTATACAAAAGTAGGCTCTGAGGGGCTAACAGACCTGTAACTTCCTATACAAAAGTAGGCACTGAGGGGCTAACAGACCTGTAACTTCCTATACAAAAGTCGGCTCTGAGGGGCTAACAGACCTGTAACTTCCTATACAAAAGTCGGCTCTGAGGGGCTAACAGACCTGTAACTTCCTATACAAAAGTCGGCTCTGAGGGGCTAACAGACCTGTAACTTCCTATACAAAAGTAGTCACTGAGGAGCTAACAGACCTGTAACTTCCTATACAAAAGTAGTCACTGAGGAGCTAACAGACCTGTAACTTCCTATACAAAAGTCGGCTCTGAGGGGCTAACAATCCTGTAACTTCCTATACAAAAGTCGGCACTGAGGGGCTAACAGACCTGTAACTTCCTATACAAAAGTAGGCACTGAGGGGCTAACAGACCTGTAACTTCCTATACAAAAGTCGGCTCTGAGGGGCTAACAGACCTGTAACTTCCTATACAAAAGTCGGCTCTGAGGGGCTAACAGACCTGTAACTTCCTATACAAAAGTCGGCACTGAGGGGCTAACAGACCTGTAACTTCCTATACAAAAGTAGGCACTGAGGGGCTAACAGACCTGTAACTTCCTATACAAAAGTCGGCACTGAGGGGCTAACAGACCTGTAACTTCCTATACAAAAGTAGGCACTGAGGGGCTAACAGACCTGTAACTTCCTATACAAAAGTCGGCACTGAGGGGCTAACAGACCTGTAACTTCCTATACAAAAGTCGGCACTGAGGGGCTAACAGACCTGTAACTTCCTATACAAAAGTCGGCTCTGAGGGGCTAACAGACCTGTAACTTCCTATACAAAAGTAGGCACTGAGGGGCTAACAGACCTGTAACTTCCTATACAAAAGTAGGCACTGAGGGGCTAACAGACCTGTAACTTCCTATACAAAAGTCGGCACTGAGGAGCTAACAGACCTGTAACTTCCTATACAAAAGTCGGCACTGAGGGGCTAACAGACCTGTAACTTCCTATACAAAAGTAGGCACTGAGGGGCTAACAGACCTGTAACTTCCTATACAAAAGTCGGCACTGAGGGGCTAACAGACCTGTAACTTCCTATACAAAAGTCGGCACTGAGGGGCTAACAGACCTGTAACTTCCTATACAAAAGTCGGCTCTGAGGGGCTAACAGACCTGTAACTTCCTATACAAAAGTCGGCTCTGAGGGGCTAACAGACCTGTAACTTCCTATACAAAAGTAGGCTCTGAGGGGCTAACAGACCTGTAACTTCCTATACAAAAGTAGGCACTGAGGGGCTAACAGACCTGTAACTTCCTATACAAAAGTCGGCTCTGAGGGGCTAACAGACCTGTAACTTCCTATACAAAAGTCGGCTCTGAGGGGCTAACAGACCTGTAACTTCCTATACAAAAGTCGGCTCTGAGGGGCTAACAGACCTGTAACTTCCTATACAAAAGTAGGCACTGAGGGGCTAACAGACCTGTAACTTCCTATACAAAAGTAGGCACTGAGGGGCTAACAGACCTGTAACTTCCTATACAAAAGTCGGCCGAGGGGCTAACAGACCTGTAACTTCCTATACAAAAAAAGGCACTGAGGGGCTAACAGACCTGTAACTTCCTATACAAAAGTAGGCACTGAGGGGCTAACAGACCTGTAACTTCCTATACAAAAGTCGGCTCTGAGGGGCTAACAGACCTGTAACTTCCTATACAAAAGTAGGCACTGAGGGGCTAACAGACCTGTAACTTCCTATACAAAAGTAGGCACTGAGGGGCTAACAGACCTGTAACTTCCTATACAAAAGTCGGCTCTGAGGGGCTAACAGACCTGTAACTTCCTATACAAAAGTAGGCACTGAGGGGCTAACAGACCTGTAACTTCCTATACAAAAGTAGGCACTGAGGGGCTAACAGACCTGTAACTTCCTATACAAAAGTCGGCTCTGAGGGGCTAACAGACCTGTAACTTCCTATACAAAAGTCGGCTCTGAGGGGCTAACAGACCTGTAACTTCCTATACAAAAGTAGGCACTGAGGGGCTAACAGACCTGTAACTTCCTATACAAAAGTAGGCACTGAGGGGCTAACAGACCTGTAACTTCCTATACAAAAGTAGGCACTGAGGGGCTAACAGACCTGTAACTTCCTATACAAAAAAAGGCACTGAGGGGCTAACAGACCTGTAACTTCCTATACAAAAGTCGGCTCTGAGGGGCTAACAGACCTGTAACTTCCTATACAAAAGTCGGCTCTGAGGGGCTAACAGACCTGTAACTTCCTATACAAAAGTAGGCTCTGAGGGGCTAACAGACCTGTAACTTCCTATACAAAAGTAGGCACTGAGGGGCTAACAGACCTGTAACTTCCTATACAAAAAAAGGCACTGAGGGGCTAACAGACCTGTAACTTCCTATACAAAAGTCGGCTCTGAGGGGCTAACAGACCTGTAACCTCCTATACAAAAGTCGGCACTGAGGGGCTAACAGACCTGTAACTTCCTATACAAAAGTAGGCACTGAGGGGCTAACAGACCTGTAACTTCCTATACAAAAGTAGGCACTGAGGGGCTAACAGACCTGTAACTTCCTATACAAAAGTCGGCTCTGAGGGGCTAACAGACCTGTAACTTCCTATACAAAAGTCGGCTCTGAGGGGCTAACAGACCTGTAACTTCCTATACAAAAGTAGGCTCTGAGGGGCTAACAGACCTGTAACTTCCTATACAAAAAAAGGCACTGAGGGGCTAACAGACCTGTAACTTCCTATACAAAAGTCGGCACTGAGGGGCTAACAGACCTGTAACTTCCTATACAAAAGTAGGCTCTGAGGGGCTAACAGACCTGTAACTTCCTATACAAAAAAAGGCACTGAGGGGCTAACAGACCTGTAACTTCCTATACAAAAGTAGGCTCTGAGGGGCTAACAGACCTGTAACTTCCTATACAAAAGTCGGCACTGAGGGGCTAACAGACCTGTAACTTCCTATACAAAAGTAGGCACTGAGGGGCTAACAGACCTGTAACTTCCTATACAAAAGTAGGCACTGAGGGGCTAACAGACCTGTAACTTCCTATACAAAAGTCGGCTCTGAGGGGCTAACAGACCTGTAACTTCCTATACAAAAGTAGGCACTGAGGGGCTAACAGACCTGTAACTTCCTATACAAAAGTAGGCACTGAGGGGCTAACAGACCTGTAACTTCCTATACAAAAAAAGGCACTGAGGGGCTAACAGACCTGTAACTTCCTATACAAAAGTAGGCACTGAGGGGCTAACAGACCTGTAACTTCCTATACAAAAGTAGGCACTGAGGGGCTAACAGACCTGTAACTTCCTATACAAAAAAAGGCACTGAGGGGCTAACAGACCTGTAACTTCCTATACAAAAAAAGGCACTGAGGGGCTAACAGACCTGTAACTTCCTATACAAAAGTCGGCTCTGAGGGGCTAACAGACCTGTAACTTCCTATACAAAAGTCGGCACTGAGGGGCTAACAGACCTGTAACTTCCTATACAAAAGTCGGCTCTGAGGGGCTAACAGACCTGTAACTTCCTATACAAAAGTCGGCTCTGAGGGGCTAACAGACCTGTAACTTCCTATACAAAAGTCGGCTCTGAGGGGCTAACAGACCTGTAACTTCCTATACAAAAGTCGGCACTGAGGGGCTAACAGACCTGTAACTTCCTATACAAAAGTAGGCACTGAGGGGCTAACAGACCTGTAACTTCCTATACAAAAGTAGGCTCTGAGGGGCTAACAGACCTGTAACTTCCTATACAAAAGTAGGCACTGAGGGGCTAACAGACCTGTAACTTCCTATACAAAAAAAGGCACTGAGGGGCTAACAGACCTGTAACTTCCTATACAAAAGTAGGCACTGAGGGGCTAACAGACCTGTAACTTCCTATACAAAAGTAGGCACTGAGGGGCTAACAGACCTGTAACTTCCTATACAAAAAAAGGCACTGAGGGGCTAACAGACCTGTAACTTCCTATACAAAAAAAGGCACTGAGGGGCTAACAGACCTGTAACTTCCTATACAAAAAAAGGCACTGAGGGGCTAACAGACCTGTAACTTCCTATACAAAAGTAGGCACTGAGGGGCTAACAGACCTGTAACTTCCTATACAGAAAAAGGCACTGAGGGGCTAACAGACCTGTAACTTCCTATACAAAAAAAGGCTCTGAGGGGCTAACAGACCTGTAACTTCCTATACAAAAAAAGGCTCTGAGGGGCTAACAGACCTGTAACTTCCTATACAAAAAAAGGCACTGAGGGGCTAACAGACCTGTAACTTCCTATACAAAAGTCGGCTCTGAGGGGCTAACAGACCTGTAACTTCCTATACAAAAGTCGGCTCTGAGGGGCTAACAGACCTGTAACCTCCTATACAAAAGTCGGCACTGAGGGGCTAACAGACCTGTAACTTCCTATACAAAAGTCGGCTCTGAGGGGCTAACAGACCTGTAACTTCCTATACAAAAGTCGGCTCTGAGGGGCTAACAGACCTGTAACTTCCTATACAAAAAAAGGCACTGAGGGGCTAACAGACCTGTAACTTCCTATACAAAAGTCGGCACTGAGGGGCTAACAGACCTGTAACTTCCTATACAAAAGTAGGCACTGAGGGGCTAACAGACCTGTAACTTCCTATACAAAAGTAGGCACTGAGGGGCTAACAGACCTGTAACTTCCTATACAAAAGTAGGCACTGAGGGGCTAACAGACCTGTAACTTCCTATACAAAAGTAGGCACTGAGGGGCTAACAGACCTGTAACTTCCTATACAAAAGTAGGCACTGAGGGGCTAACAGACCTGTAACTTCCTATACAAAAAAAGGCTCTGAGGGGCTAACAGACCTGTAACTTCCTATACAAAAGTAGGCACTGAGGGGCTAACAGACCTGTAACTTCCTATACAAAAAAAGGCACTGAGGGGCTAACAGACCTGTAACTTCCTATACAAAAAAAGGCACTGAGGGGCTAACAGACCTGTAACTTCCTATACAAAAAAAGGCTCTGAGGGGCTAACAGACCTGTAACTTCCTATACAAAAGTAGGCACTGAGGGGCTAACAGACCTGTAACTTCCTATACAAAAAAAGGCTCTGAGGGGCTAACAGACCTGTAACTTCCTATACAAAAGTAGGCACTGAGGGGCTAACAGACCTGTAACTTCCTATACAAAAAAAGGCACTGAGGGGCTAACAGACCTGTAACTTCCTATACAAAAAAAGGCACTGAGGGGCTAACAGACCTGTAACTTCCTATACAAAAAAAGGCACTGAGGGGCTAACAGACCTGTAACTTCCTATACAAAAAAAGGCACTGAGGGGCTAACAGACCTGTAACTTCCTATACAAAAGTAGGCACTGAGGGGCTAACAGACCTGTAACTTCCTATACAAAAGTAGGCACTGAGGGGCTAACAGACCTGTAACTTCCTATACAAAAGTCGGCCCTGAGGGGCTAACAGACCTGTAACTTCCTATACAAAAAAAGGCTCTGAGGGGCTAACAGACCTGTAACTTCCTATACAAAAGTCGGCCCTGAGGGGCTAACAGACCTGTAACCTCCTATACAAAAAAAGGCACTGAGGGGCTAACAGACCTGTAACTTCCTATACAAAAAAAGGCTCTGAGGGGCTAACAGACCTGTAACTTCCTATACAAAAGTCGGCCCTGAGGGGCTAACAGACCTGTAACTTCCTATACAAAAGTCGGCCCTGAGGGGCTAACAGACCTGTAACCTCCTATACAAAAGTCGGCTCTGAGGGGCTAACAGACCTGTAACCTCCTATACAAAAGTCGGCACTGAGGGGCTAACAGACCTGTAACTTCCTATACAAAAGTCGGCTCTGAGGGGCTAACAGACCTGTAACTTCCTATACAAAAGTCGGCTCTGAGGGGCTAACAGACCTGTAACTTCCTATACAAAAAAAGGCACTGAGGGGCTAACAGACCTGTAACTTCCTATACAAAAGTCGGCACTGAGGGGCTAACAGACCTGTAACTTCCTATACAAAAGTAGGCACTGAGGGGCTAACAGACCTGTAACTTCCTATACAAAAGTAGGCACTGAGGGGCTAACAGACCTGTAACTTCCTATACAAAAGTAGGCACTGAGGGGCTAACAGACCTGTAACTTCCTATACAAAAGTAGGCACTGAGGGGCTAACAGACCTGTAACTTGCTATACAAAAGTAGGCACTGAGGGGCTAACAGACCTGTAACTTCCTATACAAAAAAAGGCTCTGAGGGGCTAACAGACCTGTAACTTCCTATACAAAAGTAGGCACTGAGGGGCTAACAGACCTGTAACTTCCTATACAAAAAAAGGCACTGAGGGGCTAACAGACCTGTAACTTCCTATACAAAAAAAGGCACTGAGGGGCTAACAGACCTGTAACTTCCTATACAAAAGTAGGCACTGAGGGGCTAACAGACCTGTAACTTCCTATACAAAAAAAGGCACTGAGGGGCTAACAGACCTGTAACTTCCTATACAAAAGTAGGCTCTGAGGGGCTAACAGACCTGTAACTTCCTATACAAAAAAAGGCACTGAGGGGCTAACAGACCTGTAACTTCCTATACAAAAGTAGGCACTGAGGGGCTAACAGACCTGTAACTTCCTATACAAAAAAAGGCACTGAGGGGCTAACAGACCTGTAACTTCCTATACAAAAAAAGGCACTGAGGGGCTAACAGACCTGTAACTTCCTATACAAAAAAAGGCACTGAGGGGCTAACAGACCTGTAACTTCCTATACAAAAAAAGGCACTGAGGGGCTAACAGACCTGTAACTTCCTATACAAAAGTAGGCACTGAGGGGCTAACAGACCTGTAACTTCCTATACAAAAGTAGGCACTGAGGGGCTAACAGACCTGTAACTTCCTATACAAAAGTCGGCCCTGAGGGGCTAACAGACCTGTAACTTCCTATACAAAAAAAGGCTCTGAGGGGCTAACAGACCTGTAACTTCCTATACAAAAGTCGGCCCTGAGGGGCTAACAGACCTGTAACTTCCTATACAAAAGTAGGCACTGAGGGGCTAACAGACCTGTAACTTCCTATACAAAAAGAGGCTCTGAGGGGCTAACAGACCTGTAACTTCCTATACAAAAGTCGGCCCTGAGGGGCTAACAGACCTGTAACTTCCTATACAAAAGTCGGCCCTGAGGGGCTAACAGACCTGTAACTTCCTATACAAAAGTAGGCACTGAGGGGCTAACAGACCTGTAACTTCCTATACAAAAAAAGGCACTGAGGGGCTAACAGACCTGTAACTTCCTATACAGAAAAAGGCACTGAGGGGCTAACAGACCTGTAACTTCCTATACAAAAAAAGGCTCTGAGGGGCTAACAGACCTGTAACTTCCTATACAAAAGTCGGCTCTGAGGGGCTAACAGACCTGTAACTTCCTATACAAAAGTCGGCTCTGAGGGGCTAACAGACCTGTAACTTCCTATACAAAAAAAGGCACTGAGGGGCTAACAGACCTGTAACTTCCTATACAAAAGTCGGCACTGAGGGGCTAACAGACCTGTAACTTCCTATACAAAAGTAGGCACTGAGGGGCTAACAGACCTGTAACTTCCTATACAAAAGTAGGCACTGAGGGGCTAACAGACCTGTAACTTCCTATACAAAAGTAGGCACTGAGGGGCTAACAGACCTGTAACTTCCTATACAAAAGTAGGCACTGAGGGGCTAACAGACCTGTAACTTGCTATACAAAAGTAGGCACTGAGGGGCTAACAGACCTGTAACTTCCTATACAAAAAAAGGCTCTGAGGGGCTAACAGACCTGTAACTTCCTATACAAAAGTAGGCACTGAGGGGCTAACAGACCTGTAACTTCCTATACAAAAAAAGGCACTGAGGGGCTAACAGACCTGTAACTTCCTATACAAAAAAAGGCACTGAGGGGCTAACAGACCTGTAACTTCCTATACAAAAAAAGGCTCTGAGGGGCTAACAGACCTGTAACTTCCTATACAAAAGTAGGCACTGAGGGGCTAACAGACCTGTAACTTCCTATACAAAAAAAGGCACTGAGGGGCTAACAGACCTGTAACTTCCTATACAAAAGTAGGCTCTGAGGGGCTAAATGACCTGTAACTTCCTATACAAAAAAAGGCACTGAGGGGCTAACAGACCTGTAACTTCCTATACAAAAGTAGGCACTGAGGGGCTAACAGACCTGTAACTTCCTATACAAAAGTAGGCACTGAGGGGCTAACAGACCTGTAACTTCCTATACAAAAGTAGGCACTGAGGGGCTAACAGACCTGTAACTTCCTATACAAAAAAAGGCTCTGAGGGGCTAACAGACCTGTAAATTCCTATACAAAAGTAGGCACTGAGGGGCTAACAGACCTGTAACTTCCTATACAAAAAAAGGCACTGAGGGGCTAACAGACCTGTAACTTCCTATACAAAAAAAGGCACTGAGGGGCTAACAGACCTGTAACTTCCTATACAAAAAAAGGCACTGAGGGGCTAACAGACCTGTAACTTCCTATACAAAAAAAGGCTCTGAGGGGCTAACAGACCTGTAACTTCCTATACAAAAGTAGGCACTGAGGGGCTAACAGACCTGTAACTTCCTATACAAAAAAAGGCACTGAGGGGCTAACAGACCTGTAACTTCCTATACAAAAGTCAGCTCTGAGGGGCTAACAGACCTGTAACTTCCTATACAAAAGTAGGCACTGAGGGGCTAACAGACCTGTAACTTCCTATACAAAAAAAGGCACTGAGGGGCTAACAGACCTGTAACTTCCTATACAAAAAAAGGCACTGAGGGGCTAACAGACCTGTAACTTCCTATACAAAAAAAGGCTCTGAGGGGCTAACAGACCTGTAACTTCCTATACAAAAAAAGGCACTGAGGGGCTAACAGACCTGTAACTTCCTATACAGAAAAAGGCACTGAGGGGCTAACAGACCTGTAACTTCCTATACAAAAAAAGGCTCTGAGGGGCTAACAGACCTGTAACTTCCTATACAAAAAAAGGCACTGAGGGGCTAACAGACCTGTAACTTCCTATACAAAAAAAGGCACTGAGGGGCTAACAGACCTGTAACTTCCTATACAAAAGTAGGCACTGAGGGGCTAACAGACCTGTAACTTCCTATACAAAAAAAGGCACTGAGGGGCTAACAGACCTGTAACTTCCTATACAAAAGTCGGCTCTGAGGGGCTAACAGACCTGTAACTTCCTATACAAAAAAAGGCACTGAGGGGCTAACAGACCTGTAACTTCCTATACAAAAGTCGGCTCTGAGGGGCTAACAGACCTGTAACTTCCTATACAAAAAAAGGCTCTGAGGGGCTAACAGACCTGTAACTTCCTATACAAAAGTAGGCACTGAGGGGCTAACAGACCTGTAACTTCCTATACAAAAGTAGGCACTGAGGGGCTAACAGACCTGTAACTTCCTATACAAAAGTAGGCACTGAGGGGCTAACAGACCTGTAACTTCCTATACAAAAGTCGGCTCTGAGGGGCTAACAGACCTGTAACTTCCTATACAAAAGTCGGCTCTGAGGGGCTAACAGACCTGTAACTTCCTATACAAAAGTCGGCACTGAGGGGCTAACAGACCTGTAACTTCCTATACAAAAAAAGGCACTGAGGGGCTAACAGACCTGTAACTTCCTATACAAAAGTAGGCACTGAGGGGCTAACAGACCTGTAACTTCCTATACAAAAGTAGGCACTGAGGGGCTAACAGACCTGTAACTTCCTATACAAAAAAAGGCTCTGAGGGGCTAACAGACCTGTAACTTCCTATACAAAAGTCGGCACTGAGGGGCTAACAGACCTGTAACTTCCTATACAAAAGTAGGCACTGAGGGGCTAACAGACCTGTAACTTCCTATACAAAAAAAGGCACTGAGGGGCTAAAAGACCTGTAACTTCCTATACAAAAGTCGGCACTGAGGGGCTAACAGACCTGTAACTTCCTATACAAAAGTAGGCACTGAGGGGCTAACAGACCTGTAACTTCCTATACAAAAGTAGGCACTGAGGGACTAACAGACCTGTAACTTCCTATACAAAAAAAGGCACTGAGGGGCTAACAGACCTGTAACTTCCTATACAAAAGTAGGCACTGAGGGGCTAACAGACCTGTAACTTCCTATACAAAAGTAGGCACTGAGGGGCTAACAGACCTGTAACTTCCTATACAAAAGTAGGCACTGAGGGGCTAACAGACCTGTAACTTCCTATACAAAAGTAGGCACTGAGGGGCTAACAGACCTGTAACTTCCTATACAAAAAAAGGCTCTGAGGGTCTAACAGACCTGTAACTTCCTATACAAAAAAAGGCACTGAGGGGCTAACAGACCTGTAACTTCCTATACAAAAAAAGGCTCTGAGGGGCTAACAGACCTGTAACTTCCTATACAAAAAAAGGCTCTGAGGGGCTAACAGACCTGTAACTTCCTATACAAAAGTAGGCACTGAGGGGCTAACAGACCTGTAACTTCCTATACAAAAGTCGGCTCTGAGGGGCTAACAGACCTGTAACTTCCTATACAAAAAAAGGCACTGAGGGGCTAACAGACCTGTAACTTCCTATACAAAAGTCGGCTCTGAGGGGCTAACAGACCTGTAACTTCCTATACAAAAGTCGGCACTGAGGGGCTGACAGACCTGTAACTTCCTATACAAAAAAAGGCACTGAGGGGCTAACAGACCTGTAACTTCCTATACAAAAGTCGGCACTGAGGGGCTAACAGACCTGTAACTTCCTATACAAAAGTCGGCACTGAGGGGCTAACAGACCTGTAACTTCCTATACAAAAGTAGGCACTGAGGGGCTAACAGACCTGTAACTTCCTATACAAAAGTAGGCACTGAGGGGCTAACAGACCTGTAACTTCCTATACAAAAGTCGGCTCTGAGGGGCTAACAGACCTGTAACTTCCTATACAAAAAAAGGCTCTGAGGGGCTAACAGACCTGTAACTTCCTATACAAAAGTCGGCACTGAGGGGCTAACAGACCTGTAACTTCCTATACAAAAGTAGGCACTGAGGGGCTAACAGACCTGTAACTTCCTATACAAAAGTAGGCACTGAGGGGCTAACAGACCTGTAACTTCCTATACAAAAAAAGGCACTGAGGGGCTAACAGACCTGTAACTTCCTATACAAAAGTAGGCACTGAGGGGCTAACAGACCTGTAACTTCCTATACAAAAAAAGGCACTGAGGGGCTAACAGACCTGTAACTTCCTATACAAAAGTCGGCTCTGAGGGGCTAACAGACCTGTAACTTCCTATACAAAAGTCGGCTCTGAGGGGCTAACAGACCTGTAACTTCCTATACAAAAAAAGGCACTGAGGGGCTAACAGACCTGTAACTTCCTATACAAAAGTAGGCTCTGAGGGGCTAACAGACCTGTAACTTCCTATACAAAAGTCGGCTCTGAGGGGCTAACAGACCTGTAACTTCCTATACAAAAGTCGGCTCTGAGGGGCTAACAGACCTGTAACTTCCTATACAAAAAAAGGCACTGAGGGGCTAACAGACCTGTAACTTCCTATACAAAAGTCGGCTGAGGGGCTAACAGACCTGTAACTTCCTATACAAAAAAAGGCACTGAGGGGCTAACAGACCTGTAACTTCCTATACAAAAGTAGGCTCTGAGGGGCTAACAGACCTGTAACTTCCTATACAAAAGTAGGCTCTGAGGAGCTAACAGACCTGTAACTTCCTATACAAAAGTCGGCTCTGAGGGGCTAACAGACCTGTAACTTCCTATACAAAAGTCGGCACTGAGGGGCTAACAGACCTGTAACTTCCTATACAAAAGTCGGCACTGAGGGGCTAACAGACCTGTAACTTCCTATACAAAAAAAGGCACTGAGGGGCTAACAGACCTGTAACTTCCTATACAAAAAAAGGCACTGAGGGGCTAACAGACCTGTAACTTCCTATACAAAAAAAGGCACTGAGGGGCTAACAGACCTGTAACTTCCTATACAAAAGTAGGCACTGAGGGGCTAACAGACCTGTAACTTCCTATACAAAAGTCGGCACTGAGGGGCTAACAGACCTGTAACTTCCTATACAAAAGTAGGCACTGAGGGGCTAACAGACCTGTAACTTCCTATACAAAAGTCGGCACTGAGGGGCTAACAGACCTGTAACTTCCTATACAAAAGTAGGCACTGAGGGGCTAACAGACCTGTAACTTCCTATACAAAAAAAGGCTCTGAGGGGCTAACAGACCTGTAACTTCCTATACAAAAGTAGGCACTGAGGGGCTAACAGACCTGTAACTTCCTATACAAAAGTAGGCACTGAGGGGCTAACAGACCTGTAACTTCCTATACAAAAGTCGGCTCTGAGGGGCTAACAGACCTGTAACTTCCTATACAAAAGTAGGCACTGAGGGGCTAACAGACCTGTAACTTCCTATACAAAAAAAGGCACTGAGGGGCTAACAGACCTGTAACTTCCTATACAAAAGTCGGCTCTGAGGGGCTAACAGACCTGTAACTTCCTATACAAAAGTCGGCTCTGAGGGGCTAACAGACCTGTAACTTCCTATACAAAAAAAGGCACTGAGGGGCTAACAGACCTGTAACTTCCTATACAAAAAAAGGCACTGAGGGGCTAACAGACCTGTAACTTCCTATACAAAAGTCGGCACTGAGGGGCTAACAGACCTGTAACTTCCTATACAAAAGTAGGCACTGAGGGGCTAACAGACCTGTAACTTCCTATACAAAAAAAGGCTCTGAGGGGCTAACAGACCTGTAACTTCCTATACAAAAGTTGGCACTGAGGGGCTAACAGACCTGTAACTTCCTATACAAAAGTCGGCACTGAGGGGCTAACAGACCTGTAACTTCCTATACAAAAGTAGGCACTGAGGGGCTAACAGACCTGTAACTTCCTATACAAAAGTAGGCACTGAGGGGCTAACAGACCTGTAACTTCCTATACAAAAAAAGGCTCTGAGGGGCTAACAGACCTGTAACTTCCTATACAAAAGTCGGCTCTGAGGGGCTAACAGACCTGTAACTTCCTATACAAAAGTAGGCTCTGAGGGGCTAACAGACCTGTAACTTCCTATACAAAAGTAGGCTCTGAGGGGCTAACAGACCTGTAACTTCCTATACAAAAGTAGGCACTGAGGGGCTAACAGACCTGTAACTTCCTATACAAAAAAAGGCTCTGAGGGGCTAACAGACCTGTAACTTCCTATACAAAAGTCGGCTCAGAGGGGCTAACAGACCTGTAACTTCCTATACAAAAAAAGGCTCTGAGGGGCTAACAGACCTGTAACTTCCTATACAAAAGTCGGCTCTGAGGGGCTAACACACCTGTAACTTCCTATACAAAAGTAGGCACTGAGGGGCTAACAGACCTGTAACTTCCTATACAAAAGTAGGCTCTGAGGGGCTAACAGACCTGTAACTTCCTATACAAAAGTAGGCACTGAGGGGCTAACAGACCTGTAACTTCCTATACAAAAAAAGGCACTGAGGGGTTAACAGACCTGTAACTTCCTATACAAAAGTAGGCACTGAGGGGCTAACAGACCTGTAACTTCCTATACAAAAGTCGGCTCAGAGGGGCTAACAGACCTGTAACTTCCTATACAAAAAAAGGCTCTGAGGGGCTAACAGACCTGTAACTTCCTATACAAAAGTAGGCACTGAGGGGCTAACAGACCTGTAACTTCCTATACAAAAGTCGACTCTGAGGGGCTAACAGACCTGTAACTTCCTATACAAAAGTAGGCACTGAGGGGCTAACAGACCTGTAACTTCCTATACAAAAGTAGGCTCTGAGGGGCTAACAGACCTGTAACTTCCTATACAAAAGTAGGCACTGAGGGGCTAACAGACCTGTAACTTCCTATACAAAAGTAGGCTCTGAGGGGCTAACAGACCTGTAACTTCCTATACAAAAAAAGGCACTGAGGGGCTAACAGACCTGTAACTTCCTATACAAAAGTCGGCTCTGAGGGGCTAACAGACCTGTAACTTCCTATACAAAAAAAGGCTCTGAGGGGCTAACAGACCTGTAACTTCCTATACAAAAGTCGGCTCTGAGGGGCTAACAGACCTGTAACTTCCTATACAAAAGTCGGCACTGAGGGGCTAACAGACCTGTAACTTCCTATACAAAAAAAGGCTCTGAGGGGCTAACAGACCTGTAACTTCCTATACAAAAGTAGGCTCTGAGGGGCTAACAGACCTGTAACTTCCTATACAAAAAAAGGCACTGAGGGGCTAACAGACCTGTAACTTCCTATACAAAAGTCGGCTCTGAGGGGCTAACAGACCTGTAACTTCCTATACAAAAAAAGGCACTGAGGGGCTAACAGACCTGTAACTTCCTATACAAAAGTCGGCTCTGAGGGGCTAACAGACCTGTAACTTCCTATACAAAAAAAGGCACTGAGGGGCTAACAGACCTGTAACTTCCTATACAAAAAAAGGCACTGAGGGGCTAACAGACCTGTAACTTCCTATACAAAAGTCGGCTCTGAGGGGCTAACAGACCTGTAACTTCCTATACAAAAGTCGGCTCTGAAGGGCTAACAGACCTTTAACTTCCTATACAAAAGTCGGCTCTGAAGGGCTAACAGACCTGTAACTTCCTATACAAAAGTCGGCTGAGGGGCTAACAGACCTGTAACTTCCTATACAAAAAAAGGCACTGAGGGGCTAACAGACCTGTAACTTCCTATACAAAAGTAGGCACTGAGGGGCTAACAGACCTGTAACTTCCTATACAAAAGTCGGCTCTGAGGGGCTAACAGACCTTTAACTTCCTATACAAAAGTCGGCTCTGAAGGGCTAACAGACCTGTAACTTCCTATACAAAAAAAGGCACTGAGGGGCTAACAGACCTGTAACTTCCTATACAAAAGTCGGCTCTGAGGGGCTAACAGACCTGTAACTTCCTATACAAAAGTCGGCTGTGAGGGGCTAACAGACCTGTAACTTCCTATACAAAAGTCGGCTCTGAAGGGCTAACAGACCTTTAACTTCCTATACAAAAGTCGGCTCTGAGGGGCTAACAGACCTGTAACTTCCTATACAAAAGTCGGCTCTGAAGGGCTAACAGACCTGTAACTTCCTATACAAAAGTCGGCTGAGGGGCTAACAGACCTGTAACTTCCTATACAAAAGTCGGCTCTGAAGGGCTAACAGACCTGTAACTTCCTATACAAAAGTCGGCTGAGGGGCTAACAGACCTGTAACTTCCTATACAAAAGTCGGCTCTGAAGGGCTAACAGACCTTTAACTTCCTATACAAAAGTCGGCTCTGAGGGGCTAACAGACCTTTAACTTCCTATACAAAAGTCGGCTCTGAAGGGCTAACAGACCTGTAACTTCCTATACAAAAGTCGGCTGAGGGGCTAACAGACCTGTAACTTCCTATACAAAAAAAGGCACTGAGGGGCTAACAGACCTGTAACTTCCTATACAAAAGTAGGCACTGAGGGGCTAACAGACCTGTAACTTCCTATACAAAAGTCGGCTCTGAGGGGCTAACAGACCTTTAACTTCCTATACAAAAGTCGGCTCTGAAGGGCTAACAGACCTGTAACTTCCTATACAAAAGTCGGCTGAGGGGCTAACAGACCTGTAACTTCCTATACAAAAGTCGGCACTGAGGGGCTAACAGACCTGTAACTTCCTATACAAAAGTCGGCACTGAGGGGCTAACAGACCTGTAACTTCCTATACAAAAGGAGGCACTGAGGGGCTAACAGACCTGTAACTTCCTATACAAAAGTCGGCTCTGAGGGGCTAACAGACCTGTAACTTCCTATACAAAAAAAGGCTCTGAGGGGCTAACAGACCTGTAACTTCCTATACAAAAAAAGGCACTGAGGGGCTAACAGACCTGTAACTTCCTATACAAAAGTCGGCACTGAGGGGCTAACAGACCTGTAACTTCCTATACAAAAAAAAGGCACTGAGGGGCTAACAGACCTGTAACTTCCTATACAAAAGTCGGCTGAGGGGCTAACAGACCTGTAACTTCCTATACAAAAGTCGGCACTGAGGGGCTAACAGACCTGTAACTTCCTATACAAAAAAAGGCACTGAGGGGCTAACAGACCTGTAACTTCCTATACAAAAGTCGGCACTGAGGGGCTAACAGACCTGTAACTTCCTATACAAAAGTCGGCACTGAGGGGCTAACAGACCTGTAACTTCCTATACAAAAGGAGGCACTGAGGGGCTAACAGACCTGTAACTTCCTATACAAAAGTCGGCTCTGAGGGGCTAACAGACCTGTAACTTCCTATACAAAAAAAGGCTCTGAGGGGCTAACAGACCTGTAACTTCCTATACAAAAAAAGGCACTGAGGGGCTAACAGACCTGTAACTTCCTATACAAAAAAAGGCACTGAGGGGCTAACAGACCTGTAACTTCCTATACAAAAGTCGGCTCTGAGGGGCTAACAGACCTGTAACTTCCTATACAAAAGTCGGCTCTGAGGGGCTAACAGACCTGTAACTTCCTATACAAAAGTCGGCACTGAGGGGCTAACAGACCTGTAACTTCCTATACAAAAGTCGGCACTGAAGGGCTAACAGACCTGTAACTTCCTATACAAAAGTCGGCTCTGAGGGGCTAACAGACCTTTAACTTCCTATACAAAAGTCGGCTCTGAAGGGCTAACAGACCTGTAACTTCCTATACAAAAGTCGGCTGAGGGGCTAACAGACCTGTAACTTCCTATACAAAAGTCGGCACTGAGGGGCTAACAGACCTGTAACTTCCTATACAAAAGTCGGCACTGAGGGGCTAACAGACCTGTAACTTCCTATACAAAAGGAGGCACTGAGGGGCTAACAGACCTGTAACTTCCTATACAAAAGTCGGCTCTGAGGGGCTAACAGACCTGTAACTTCCTATACAAAAGTAGGCACTGAGGGGCTAACAGACCTGTAACTTCCTATACAAAAGTCGGCTCTGAGGGGCTAACAGACCTGTAACTTCCTATACAAAAGGAGGCACTGAGGGGCTAACAGACCTGTAACTTCCTATACAAAAGGAGGCACTGAGGGGCTAACAGACCTGTAACTTCCTATACAAAAGTCGGCTCTGAGGGGCTAACAGACCTGTAACTTCCTATACAAAAGTAGGCACTGAGGGGCTAACAGACCTGTAACTTCCTATACAAAAAAAGGCACTGAGGGGCTAACAGACCTGTAACATCCTATACAAAAGTCGGCACTGAGGGGCTAACAGACCTGTAACTTCCTATACAAAAGTCGGCACTGAGGGGCTAACAGACCTGTAACTTCCTATACAAAAGTCGGCTCTGAGGGGCTAACAGACCTGTAACTTCCTATACAAAAGTAGGCACTGAGGGGCTAACAGACCTGTAACTTCCTATACAAAAGTAGGCACTGAGGGGCTAACAGACCTGTAACTTCCTATACAAAAGTAGGCACTGAGGGGCTAACAGACCTGTAACTTCCTATACAAAAGTCGGCTCTGAGGGGCTAACAGACCTGTAACTTCCTATACAAAAAAAAGGCACTGAGGGGCTAACAGACCTGTAACTTCCTATACAAAAGTCGGCTCTGAGGGGCTAACAGACCTGTAGCTTCCTATACAAAAGTCGGCTCTGAGGGGCTAACAGACCTGTAACTTCCTATACAAAAAAAGGCACTGAGGGTCTAACAGACCTGTAACTTCCTATACAAAAGTCGGCACTGAGGGGCTAACAGACCTGTAACTTCCTATACAAAAAAAAGGCACTGAGGGGCTAACAGACCTGTAACTTCCTATACAAAAGTCGGCTCTGAGGGGCTAACAGACCTGTAACTTCCTATACAAAAGTAGGCACTGAGGGGCTAACAGACCTGTAACTTCCTATACAAAAAAAGGCACTGAGGGGCTAACAGACCTGTAAGTTCCTATACAAAAAAAGGCACTGAGGGGCTAACACACCTGTAACTTCCTATACAAAAGTCGGCTCTGAGGGGCTAACAGACCTGTAACTTCCTATACAAAAGTCGGCACTGAGGTCCTAACAGAACCGTTACTTCCTATACAAAAGTAGGCACTGAGTTCCTAACAGATCCGGAACTTGCTTTTCAAAAGTTGGTATTGAGGGTTTAACAGATCTGTAGCTTCCCATTCAATATTGGGTACTGAGGGATAACAGAACTGTAACTTCCTATACAAAAGTAGGGAGTGAGGTCCTAACAGATCCAGAACTTCCCATTCAAAAGCTGGTACTGAGGTCGTAACAGAACTGTAACTTCCTATACAAAAGTAGGGAGTGAGGTCCTAACAGATCTGGAACTTCGCATTCAAAATTAGATACTGAGGGATAAGAGAACTGTAACTTCCAATAAATCCTTTCATGGAAGTGTTGAAAATAGTGTTGTTGTATAAATTAAATTAATTAGGAGTCGATTAATGACACAAAACAACACTTACTTTTAAATTTTCCCGGAACCGGTTTCTGAGGCCTTCCCTCCATCTTCAGCCGGACATTGACTTGTTCTCATTGGTGTAGCTGGCAATATTTTGTCATCGGTCTCCTCTGGTGGCGGTTCAAGGAACTTGCTGAACAAATCTTTCTGGGGGATGTCGAAATTGAATACTTTGTTCCTATTTTTTGAATTAAAGATTTGTTCCCATGTGGATAGTTCTTGTTTTCCTGATGTATGTTTTAGTAGTTTTGGTTCTGGATTTATGTTGTGGTTTTTTTCCCAAAATGTGTGGCAACTGCTGATTTTTCTAATTGTTTATATTTTATGTTTCTAAAGTGTTCCTTTGCTCTTGTTTCTAAATTTCTTTTGGTTTTTCCAATATAAATTTGACTACATTCATTGCATTCAATTTGATATATACCAGATTTTTTGTTAGTTTTGTTAGTGTTGTTTAGTGTTATTAATCAACTCTCTTTAAAAGAAACTTTGGAAATTCAAGAAACAGAAACACATATTGGATACCACAAAATTAACAGAATCAAAATCCGAGACACAAGTCAGGAAATTCACATATCATCCCAGCATAATTTGGTAAGTTCGATGCATAGAACAGAATTTCTTCCAGTTTCAAACAAAATATTTCCATCAAACTTCTGGTTTAGAAATGGGCAACCCACTATCACCCTTGCTGGCCGATCTGTACATGAGTGCACTAGAAATAAGGATCACTAAAGGTTTCCCATGGATGTTCGAACTCTGGCAAAGATATGTAGATGACATATTTGCCATAGTGCCAAAAAAACACATCGGTGATGCACTAAAACTTTTAAATATTCAAGAAAAAAGCATCAAGTTCACGGTAGAAGTTGAAAAAGACGAGTATTTACCATTTTTAGATCTAAAAATAATCAGAAATAAAAATAGAATAAACTTTGGCATTTACAGAAAACCAACACAAACAGACAACTACATAAAAGCTAATGGCTACAATCCAAGATCCCACAAACAGGCAATCTTTAATAGTTTAGCACACAGACTGATCAACATCCCTCTCACAGCAGAAGAACACTAAATAGAATACAACAAAATTATTGAAATAGCACAGAAAAATGACTTTCCCAAATCACTAGCAGACAAAAAAGTGAACTTAGCAAAAAAGAAGAAACTACTAAAGGAAACCACAACCCTCTCAGCTACAGAAACTAAAATGATCTTCAAAAAATTCACTTACCATCCATGGGCCTTTGATAAATTCAGAAAAGTCTACAAAAAACAAAACATTCAACTAGCTCCAGTGAACCATTACTCCTTAAAAAACTTAATTTGCTCAAACATCAAAGATGCCATTCCATCTAACAAAAAATCTGGTATATATCAAATTGAATGCTGTGACTGTAGTCAAATTTATATTGGAAAAACCAAAAGAAATTTAGAAACAAGAGCAAAGGAACACTTTAGAAACATAAAATACAAACAATTAGAAAAATCAGCAGTTGCCACGCATTTTTGGGAAAAAAACCACAACATAAATCCAGAACCAAAATTACTAAAACATACAACAGGAAAACAAGAACTGTCCACATGGGAACAAATCTTTATTTCAAAAAATAGGAACATAGTATTCAATTTCGACATCCCCCAGAAAGATTTGTTCAGCAAGTTCCTTGAACCGCCACCAGAGGAGACCGATGACAAAATATTGCCAGCTACACCAATGAGAACCAGTCGATGTCCGGCTGAAGATAGAGGGAAGGCCTCAGAAACCGGTTCCGGGAAAATTTAAAAGTAAGTGTTGTTTTGTGTTATTAATCAACTCCTAATTAATTTAATGTAACTTCCAATTCAAAATTAGGAGCTGAGGGATAACAGACCTGTAACTTCCTATACAAAAGTAGGCACTGAAGTCCTAACAGATCCAGAACTTCCCATTCAAAAGTAGGCACTGAGGTCCTAACAGAACTGTAACTTTCTATACAAAAGTAGGCACTGAGGTCCTAACAGAACTGTAACTTCCTATACAAAAATAGGCACTGAGGTCCTAAAAGAACTGTAACTTCCTATACAAAAGTAGGCACTGAGGTCCTAAAAGAACTGTAACTTCCTATACAAAAGTAGGCATTGAAGTCGTAACAGATCCAGAACTTCCCATTCAAAAGTAGGCACTGAGGTCCTAACAGAACTGTAACTTCCTATACAAAAGTAGGCACTGAGGTCCTAACAGAACTGTAACTTCCTGTACAAAAGTAGGCACTGAGGTCCTAACAGAACTGTAACTTCCTATACAAAAGTAGGCACTGAGGTCCTAACAGAACTGTAACTTCCTATACAAAAGTAGGCACTGAGGTCCTAACAGAACTGTAACTTCCTATACAAAAGTAGGCACTGAGGTCCTAACAGAACTGTAACTTCCTATACAAAAGTAGGCATTGAAGTCGTAACAGATCCAGAACTTCCCATTCAAAAGTAGGCACTGAGGTCCTAACAGAACTGTAACTTCCTATACAAAAGTAGGCACTGAAGTCCTAACAGATCCAGAACTTCCCATTCAAAAGTAGGCACTGAGGTCCTAACAGAACTGTAACTTCCTATACAAAAGTAGGCATTGAAGTCGTAACAGATCCAGAACTTCCCATTCAAAAGTAGGCACTGAGGTCCTAACAGAACTGTAACTTCCTATACAAAAGTAGGCGCTGAAGTCCTAACAGATCCAGAACTTCCCATTCAAAAGTAGGCACTGAGGTCCTAACAGAACTGGAACTTCCTATACAAAAGTAGGCACTGAGGTCATAACAGATCTGGAACTTCCTATACAAAAGTAGGCACAGTGGGCCTAACAGAACTGGAACTTCCTATACAAAAGTAGGCAATGAGGTCGTAACAGATCTGTAACTTCCTATACAAAAGTAGGCACTGAGGTCCTAACAGATCCAGAACTTCCCATTCAAAAGCTGGTACTGAGGGTTTAACAGATCTGTAACTTCCTATACAAGAGAAGGCACTGGTGGCCTAACAGAACTGTAACTTCCTATACAAAAGTAGGCAATGAGGTCGTAACAGATCTGTAACTTCCTATACAAAAGTAGGCACAGTGGGCCTAACAGAACTGGAACTTCCTATACAAAAGTAGGCACTGAGGTCGTAACAGAACTGGAACTTCCTATACAAAAGTAGGCATTGAGGTCGTAACAGATCTGGAACTTCCTATCCAAAAGTAGGCACAGTGGGCCTAACAGAACTGGAACTTCCTATACAAAAGTAGGCACTGAGGTCATAACAGAACTGGAATTTCCTATACAAAAGTAGGCATTGAGGTCGTAACAGATCTGGAACTTCCTATACAAAAGTAGGCACAGTGGGCCTAACAGAACTGGAACTTCCTATACAAAAGTAGGCACTGAGGTCATAACAGAACTGGAACTTCATATACAAAAGTAGGCACTGAGGTCATAACAGATCTGGAACTTCCTATACAAAAGTAGGCACTGAGGTCATAACAGAACTGGAACTTCCTATACAAAAGTAGGCACTGAGGTCATAACAGATCTGGAACTTCCTATACAAAAGTAGGCACAGTGGGCCTAACAGAACTGGAACTTCCTATACAAAAGTAGGCAATGAGGTCGTAACAGATCTGTAACTTCCTATACAAAAGTAGGCACAGTGGGCCTAACAGAACTGGAACTTCCTATACAAAAGTAGGCACTGAGGTCGTAACAGATCTGGAACTTCCTATACAAAAGTAGGCACTGAGGTCATAACAGAACTGGAACTTCCTATACAAAAATAGATACGGATGGCCAAACAGAACTGGAACTTCCGATACAAAAGTAGGCACTGAGGTCGTATCAGATCTGGAACTTCCTATACAAAAGTAGGCACTGAGGTCGTAACAGATCTGGAACTTCCTATACAAAAGTAGGCACTGAGGACGTAACAGAACTGGAACTTCCTATACAAAAGTAGGCACTGAGGTCGTAACAGATCTGGAACTTCCTATACAAAAGTAGGCACTGAGGTCATAACAGAACTGTAACTTCCTATACAAAAGTAGATACTGATGGCCAAACAGAACTGGAACTTCCGATACAAAAGTAGGCACTGAGGTCGTAACAGATCTGGAACTTCCTATACAAAAGTAGGCACTGAGGTCGTAACAGATCTGGAACTTCCGATACAAAAGTAGGCACTGAGGCAACGAGAGGCTTGCAGTGATCTATCAACTTGTGTATTTCATTACATAGAAATTGAAATCAGTTACGATGAAGTAATAATGAATCTCTATTATCTTTAGAAGTTGATGTTAATACTTCTTTCTTTTTTCTAAGATTGATTTCGAATGCAAATCGCATTCGTCTTCAGTTTATTATAAACAAATTCCGTTGTTAAGTAAATCCCGCTTACCATTTTTTTCTTTTGTTATGTTATGTTTTCAGCATTACCAACATCTGAAGATGAAACACACCTAAAAACAGAATCAACTGCTGGTAAGTCAAAATTCATTACGCGACGTTTATATTCTAAAATACATACTTTTTCCCAAACCATTATATCTATCGGTACAGTTAATTGTTTTAATAATTTAACTTCAGGATTTAGTTCATGGTTAAATGATAAAAAATGATCTGCCACAGCCGTTTTATCAGTTTGTTTATACTTAATGTTATTAAAATGTTCTTTCGTTCTGGTTTCCAAAGTACGTTTCGTCTTTCTAATATACATCTGATCTCAATCTAAACGATTAAATTGATAAATGCCAGATCTTTTATTCTTATAATTTTTACCTTCTTTAAAAAATTGTAATAAATTTTTAATACTACATTTTGAGGAACTAAAGTTATACCAACTTCTTTAAAACAAGTTTGAAAATGTTTATTAACCCAGGATGGTAAGTAAATTTTTTAAAAATTATAATACTTTATTTTTTTAAGAGTAGAAATATGATTAACAGTTTTTTGATATGTAAATTTTTCAATCTTCTTTTTAATAAAATCTTTATTAAAACCATTAATTAAAGCAGTATTAATATGTTTATATTCTTTATTAAATTCTTCTTTATTCAGGGGTATATTTATTAACCTATAAATCAAACTATTAAAAACAGCAAATTTATGTGAAAAGGGTTAAAACTTTTATTTCTTATGTAATTATCATTAGTAATTTGAAAGCATCATTAATTTGTTTTTCAGGAAAAATAGCAAAAATATCATCAACATATCTATACCATGTTTTAAAAATCAAAGGAAAAGTTCTAGTGACTTGAATTTCTAAAAAAATTTCCTCTTTCACCTTTTTTTGCTGATCTTTTTATGAGTTTCTTCTAAATTCAAGTCACTAAAGCTTTTCCTTTGATTTTAAAAACCTGGTATAGATATGTTGATGATATTTTTGCTATTGTTCCTGAAAAACAAATTAATGATGCTTTAAAATTACTAAATTTACAAGATGAAACTATAAAATCACATTAGATACTGAAATTAATGGATTTCTTTCTTTTCTAGATTTGAAAATAATAATAATAATAATAATAATAATAATAATAATAATAATAATAATAATAATAATAATAATAATAATAATAATAATAATAATAATAATAATAATAATAATAATAATAATAATAATAATAATAATAATAGTAATAATAATAGTAATAACAATAACAATAATAATAACAATAACAATAATAACAATAACAATAACAACAATAATAATAATAATAGTAATAACAATAACAATAACAATAATAATAATAATAATAATAATAATAATAATAATAATAATAATAATAATAATAATAATAACAACAACAACAATAATAACAATAATAATAATAATAATAATAATAATAATAATAATAATAATAATAATAATAATAATAATAATAATAATAATAATAATAATAATAATAATAATAATAATAATAATAATAATAATAATAATAATAATAATAATAATAATAATAATAATAATAATAATAATAATAATAATAATAATAATAATAATAATAATAATAATAATAATAATAATAATAATAATAATAATAATAATAATAATAATAATAATAATAATAATAATAATAATAATAATAATAATAATAATAATAATAATAGCAAATTAAATTTTGGTATTTATAGGAAATCTACTCATTTTGATAATTACATAAAAAATAAATGTTTTAAACCTTTTCACATAAATTTGCTGTTTTTAATAGTTTGATTTATAGGTTAATAAATATACCTCTGAATAAAGAAGAATTTAATAAAGAATGTAAACATATTATTAATAATGCTTTAATTAATGGTTTTAATAAAGATTTTATACAAAAGAAGATTGAAAAATGTAAATATCAAAAAACTGTTAATGATATTTCTATTCTTAAAAAATAAAAGATGATTATAATTTTAAGATATTTACTTACCATCCTTGGGTTAATAAACATTTTCAAATTTTTTTTAAAGAAGTTAGTATAACTTTAGTTCCTCCAAATAAATATAGCATTAAAAATTTATTACAATTTTTTAAAAAAGATAAAATTCCTAATAATAAAAAATCTGGTTTTTATCAATTTAATTGTTTAGATTGTGATTAGGTTTATATTGGAAAGATGAAACGTAGTTTAAAAACCAGAAAGAAAGAACATTTTCATAACATTAAATATAAACAAATTGATAAATCGGAGGTAGCAGATCATTTTTGGTCATTTAACCATGAAATAAATCCCGAAGTTAAATTATTAAAACAATCAAATGGTCCCACAAATTTAATAGTGTGGGGAAAAATATTTATTTAAAAAAATAAACTTGAGTAATGATTATATAGAATAAAAAGAAGTATTTCAGAAAGTGGAGTGCCATTGTTACTAAAATTAGGCAAGTGAGTCAACCTTGTATATACTTTTCTCCACTTACAAGCTTTTTGATGAAGACTGGTTTCTGGGAACCTTTTCCCTATCGTCAGTTCTGTGGTTGACTGATGATGCATCTGGTGTCTGCATCTGGCTTGGTGTCGTGCTGCCATCTAATGTCCTGGTAAGTTATACAAGAAATAGAACTGATCAAACAGGCAAAGAAACTTCTGGAACTACAGATTTGAGAAAACATATTTATTACGAAGAAACAGGATCTCTTGATGAATTTTGAAATTCCCACAGTAGATGACGTCATCAAACTTACCAGGACATTAGATGGCAGCACGACACCAAGCCAGATGCAGACACCGGATGCATCATCAGTCAACCACAGAACTGACGATAGGGAAGAGGTTCCCAGAAACTAGTCTTCATCAAAAAACTGGTAAGTGGAGAAAAGTATATACAAGGTTGACTCACTTGCCTAATTTTAGTAATTGAGTAATGCATTTTGACATACCGGCAATTGATTCTGTTTTTAGGTTTGTTTCGTCTTCAGGTGTTGGTAATGCTGAAAACATAACATAACAAAAGAAAAAGCATGCTAACCGAGATTTCATTAACAACGGAGTTTGTTTATAATAAACTGAAGACTGTGATTTGCCTTCGAAATCGATCTTAGAAAGAAGAAAGAAGTATTTACATCAACTTCTTAAGATAAGTGGAGATTCATTAACATATATTTATATTTGTGTAATATTGTGTATTTTATGTTTTATTGTTTACAAAAACATAGATTTTTGGATACTGCATTCTGTAGTTGTAGAGTGACCTCAACATCTATTTGGATGAAATACAATACTTCCTATACTTATATAAGTAGCAAGAGTAAACTGATAGTTGCTAAATGCTGGATTTAAAAATCTATATTGTCACCCGATCATACGACAAGAACAGCTGGCAGGAGGAGGGGGGACCAAATGGCAGCAAGGCCACGCCTACTCGTGTGATGAATGGTGCTGCCTGTGGGAGTGGGGAGAGAGAGAATCCGAAAAATGTCAGGACTGGTCCGTGCCATTGTGAGGGACCGTAACACTCCGCGAGCAGTCGGGAAAATTCCAGTACCGATGACGAATGGATATATGAGGCGCCTGTTCGAGACGAGAGTTAGTTCTTGGCAGACAGCCTTAAGAAGTGGTGCTAGTGAAGGGTGCAGACGGACTGGAAGATTGTATACGTGTTATCAGAGGTGTACGAAACGTATTTCTACAGGAATAAAGAACGACCTGAATTTATGCAAGTTGGATTTTAATCCTACGAACCCGCCAAAGTCACAAGTGGTGTCAGAAGTGGGATACTTGACCATGGACGCAGCATTGGAAAAGATTTTACAGGAACTGAAAGAAATAAAGACGGCGAATGACAACCTCGCTGCGAAGACAGAAGCTGCAAACAACTTGGCCAGGACAATGACCGCGAAGATGACCAAATTGGCCACGGAAATGAAGGCCGAATTATCAGAAATGAAGACTGCCAACGAGGCCCTCCCCGAAAAATTTGAAGAACAGTTGGCCGGTGTAAAAGAGGACGTCACAGAGTTAGGTGAGCGCGTCGAAGACCTGGCGAGCCACGTTAATGAGCTGGAAGGAAAGGCCGACAGCAGCGTCAAGTCCCTGAACGCCATGGTGGAGGACGTCATCGGTAGGAGGTTGAAGGTTTTGAAGGCCAACGCGCCGAACATCGGCGCGTCCTCGTTCGAAGTCTTCCGCCGCCAGTTCGACAGGGTGGCCAAGCATAACAAGTGGTCACCGGAGGAAGAAGCCGCACTGCTAATAGCCAGCCTCCAGGGACGGGCTGCAGAAGTCCTAAACGCGGTCCAGACAGCGCCAGCTCCCAAGGATATCTGGGAGGCCCTGGAGAACTGTTTCGGGAACCACCGCCTAGCCGCAGCCTACCGCAGTCAACTGAAGACAAGGTCGCAACAGCCAGGAGAGACGCTGCAGGAGTTCGCCTGGTGATTGAGCAGTTGGCTAGCAAGGCCTTAGTTGACCTCCCACTAGAGTTCGTATTCCGGGAAGCCGCCTACACCTTTGTTGACGGGTACGAGACACCGAGATACATCAACGCCTAATTCCCAGCGACTACAAAACCATTAACGAGGCACTAACGGCAGCACTGAGGATGGAGGCGGCCAAGGTGACGGCTACCGCGATATCAAGAAACAGGAGTATCCGCTACATGGGAGACCGAAGGCCAGCCGAGGTACGCCGGCGAAGACCTAGTGGTTTGTGCTGGGGGTGTGGACAAATAAATAAATAAAATCTGAAAATCTAATCCCGGTACCTAATTTCTTATACCGGGACATGATTTCCAAATTCTACTTTATTAACTACCACATAAATACAAAAATACAATTTAAACAATCATTTTTCAGATAATAAAATAACAAAAATTAAAAAGAAAAAATTAAAACAAATACAAAAGCTAACAATTTAAAAATTTATAATTTAACAAATAAAAATTTACTGGAATCCAGTATACAAATAACTGGCAACCAGCTACAATTACAAAATAAAACTACAATACCGGAAACTGATACTAAATGTACTGGTAACCAGTACATTTAAAACTTATCAATTTACCTTTTCAACTGATAAAAACCTTCTTAAAAACTTACAAAACATTTAACCAAAAACTTATATAAGAATAATTCATAAAATTTACATTACAAAAATCACAAAATTTACAAATTATCTACTCCAAATTCTTTAAACAAATTAAAATACATTATATCAATTTATATAAACAAACAAATTCAATTATTATTTTTAAATCTACACCAATAAATATATTTTTTTTCTTTTCAAATCTACTTTATATCAAATAAAAATATAAATTTCAAATCTTAACAATTAAAAAAAAAAAATAATAATTCATCTATAATAATAACCTTCAAAAATTACAATACAATTCAAAAATATTAAACAAACAATAATTATACATTCAATAACCTTCATATATTTCAAAATTAAACCATTACAATAACCTTCAACAACCAAACCAAACAATTCAATTTAATTTATTTATAATTTAATTTATTTACCTTATTAACACAAAAATATCAAATAAACATTATACTAAAACACATTTCAACTATTAAATCTCCTAAATCTTCAATATATATATATATATATATATATATATATATATATATATATATATATATATAAATTCCTATTCTATAATTTCTCAAAACACACTTTCTCAAAATTTAACTATCCTCAATTTACACAAAATTTAAATTAAATAACAACTCAATAATTTATCAAATCAACTCATTAAATCCATTTTTACCAAATATCCACTTCTTAAAATAATTCATTCAAATCCTCCTTCATATTTCACTCAAATTATCCATAATAATAATCCATAACTTAATTCACCAATATCCTTAACTACAAAACAACCATCCAAAAAAAAAACTTTACTCATCCATAACTACACCACATTATCACTTACAACACTTCTCTCATCATCTTACACCAGGGAAGGAAAATCCCTCCCTAAACTAAACCACAAATAAACTTCCTCATTCACTTTAAACACCGCGGGGGAGGGGCAAGATATACTATTGACACTACTCAAAATTATATTTAATTTGAGGGGAGGGCAATCCCTCCCCTAAAAATTTCACAGGATACTATATTACACTGAACACTGAAACACTTTCATTCCTGCGGTCACCTCCTCATTATACAGATTGTTGGACATTACTGGATCAGTTGCACCAACAGCCTTGAAGCGGGTACCTGGTTCGCCGGCAGGAACTCTATATGTCCTCCTCAGAACTGATAGACATGGAAGGGGAATTGTGCCACCCTCATCCTCTCTACATCCCCTCCGGATTCTGCTACGGCTCTAGTTCTCCTGTTGCCGCAATCTCGTCAACCAAGGGAAACACAATATCCTCTTCTTCTACTATTTATATTTTGCTAATCATTAATATCCATATCTTCTTAAATAACAATATTTTCTTCATTACGTGGATTAATACGTCTTTAAGATCTTCTTAACTCAATTGGTGGTTGAATTTCTTGAACAGTTATACATTTGGGTAGAATTGATTTCCATGCTAATTCGCTGATGGTATTTGCTAATTTGGCCAAGGTATCATATAATTCTGGGATTCTTATTATGTTCCATAAATTTAATTTATTTCGTTCTTCAGTAATTATCTACTTTACTACATATATTACAAATGGAACTATTTAACTTCTTCACTTTATACCAATATGTACCATAAGGTCCATGGCCAGTCAAAAAATGAATTAGACCTTTTGTGGGTTTTACATGTTTCAATTTCAAGCGTTCGATTATAAATGGAAAGAATTCATGAGTTCTTCTACCTTCATTTATACTGTCCCATTCATTCTGCCAATCATTCAACAGATGTTTCTTGATATTTTGTCTGGTATTACACACCTTTCCAACTATACTATTTACCTTATCAAAGTTATTTTTCTTGAACCAGAACATTGCACCTCTCAATCTAATTAGAAGAGCGATGGGCCATATTCCTGTCGTTACAAGGAGTGCTACTGTAGATGTCCTGCAAACAGCACCCTTATGGCGAAGCAGGATCTTCCTCTGTGTACTTCTTAATCTGTTTCTAATATTCAAATTATACAATTTTTGAGCCCAGGTTGCTGCAGCATATGTAACAATTGATCCAAAAATAGTATAATGATAGGTGATAATGTTATTTAAGGATATTTTATATTTTATATTGACAATTGTGGCTAATTTATTCATAGCTTTTTCAGCCTTCATTCTAACATACTCTACATGATCTATGAAGTTTAATTTTTCATCCAGCATAACAGCTAGGTATTTTATTTCTCTACGTTTAATTTTTTCATTATTATACTTAATAATCGGATCTCATTTTAATTTTCCTTTAAATAAAATGTATGACTTTTGGGGAGCAATTTGCAGTTTAGTCTCATTACACCAATTGGCTAATTTGGATGATATAAAATTTGCCTTAGTTTCTAGTTGTAATCTTGAGTCGCCTGCTATCAGAAAAATTACATCGTCCACATATGCTATTATATTAACTACATTTTCAAAATTTTCTAACAAGGTTTCCATCACAATGTCCCAAAACGTGGGACCCAGAACAGATCCTTGTGGACAACCTTTACTGATACTTTTATAGATCTTCTGGTTGATGCCTTGAATATATACTTTCCTGTTGTCACAATAACTCAAGAGTAATCTATATTGATGCCTTGAATATAGCATGTCCTAAAACCCACATTGAATGCATTAATTGTAAAAACTTCAATAATAAAATGTTAAATAAGAAAACTAATTTTACTGCATCTGATACTAACTATCCTGCTAGCTCTTTTGACTGCCCAGCCTATAAAAAGATTGTGGAAATAATAAGATCGAAAACAAATTATGGCTGAACTCCACATATACCAATATAGTTTACATAAATCAATACTACCCACTGAAGAGCTAATAACTGTCTCTAATCACTGCTCCAGCACAGATTTTTGCACAAACAACTCAATTATTAAAGTTCTTTGTGTACAAGAACCCAATACAAAAGAAAACAGAATAACGGGATTTAATTTACCAACTTTTACAACTGACAACAATAGCCGAAGAATACGTGCTGGCATCATTACTGAATATCAAAATATTATAAAATTAAGCCAACTTTGTTCTTTCGATTGTGTCCTAGTTAATATCGCTATTGGTGGAATGAATATATGTGTGTTCGATATACTGTGACCCTGACAAGGATATAGAAAATGGTCTTAACTTACTGACTCAAATATGTAATACTGTACAAGGGAATCTGCTAATCATTGCGGGAGACTTTAATTCGAAGCACACTGCTTGGAATAGCCCCTTTACTGATTCCCGTGGAAGAGCAGTGAATGACTTTTGTAGTGTAAACAATCTGTATATTCTAAATGAAGGATATACTCCAACTTTTCGAAGAGGAAATTCTACAAGCTCTGTTGATATCAGTATGTGTAATTCGCTTATGCTACCATATGTTACTTCATGGAATATAGATGATAATACCCTCTCAGACCATAGCCTTATTACGATAAAACTTAATTTTAATCATACTGTCAACACTAATTTCAACAATAACTCTTTAACACGTTTATATAGAACTAATAATGTGCTTTGGTCAGATTTTCATCTTGCAGTTAAGAAAAATATTGACCCTATGTTAGATGACTTGAAAAAAGTGAACAACCCCACACTCTTGAATGACTTCATCGATAAGTTAACCAAGTGTATTTCATTCATCTGTGATTCGCATCTCCCAAAAATAACAACAAAACGCTGTAAAAACCAATGGTGGAACTCTGAGCTTACAATAATGAGGAAACGAGTGTTGGCGAGTCAACGAAGATTCAAACGTGCTAAATGTGAGCTACTGCAAATAAAATATGAAAAGACTTACATTATGCTAAGAGCTGAATATAAAAAAATGATCTTAAATGCAAAACTCACCAGCTGGAAAACATTCTGTACAGAACAAGTCAATCCATGGGGCATTGTGTATAAATATACACGGAATTCAAAAAGCTTAAATAATACTTTAACAACGTTGCAAACTGAAAACGGGTACACTGCTAATGCAATAGAAACTGCAAATGTATTAGCAAGCAAATTTTTCCCAGATGATACTGAAGATGATGACCACCAAAGGAGGATCCGACATGAGGTGGAAACTGAACCTGATACATCAGATGACTTTCCTTTTACTTATCCTGAGGTGGAACGAATAATATTAAAACAAAATGACCGTAAAGCTCCAGGACATGATGCTTTTAGTGCCAATATAATCAAACATGTGCATTATGTACATCCAACTCTCATAAGTAACATTTACAATAAATGTCTAGAATTAGGTGTGTTCCCAAATCAGTGGAAAATTTCAGTTGTGAAAATTATACCCAAAACTCATGTAAATAATAAAAAGACTGCTGCTGCTTACAGACCAATAAGCCTGCTACCTCTGCTAGGCAAATGCCTAGAAAAACTTGTAATTGATCGTGTAATGCATCATTTACTAAAACATGGCTCAATTAGTGACCTTCAGTTTGGTTTCATGGCTCAAAAATCAACTGAAATGGCAATATATAAGGTGGTAGACTGGATGAAAAATGTATACCTAAATAAACAATCTGGTGTTTTAGTCTCTTTAGATGTAACTGGTGCTTTTGATCATGCTTGGTGGCCCAAGATTTTACATCAATTGAAAACTAAAAAATGCCCAAAAAATATTTACAATTTAATCGTGAATTATTTTAGAGATCGCAAATCCTTGCTTACTGTAAGTGGAGAAACCATCACAAAGAAAGTTACACGCGGCTGCCCCCAAGGATCTGCGTGTAGTCCAGGTTTTTGGGTTATACTGTATGATGATCTGTTACAGCAACAACTGCCGTCAGATTGTAGTATTTTTGCTTATGCAGATGATGCTTTACTACTTCTTAAATCAAATGACGCTAAAATCCTTGAAGAAAGAACTAATGAAGCACTTAAAATAATACACTCATGGGGAATTAAAAATAAACTTATGTTTAATCCCTACAAAACCTTGGCGATGATTGTCACCAGAAGAAGAAAAATGGAGCCCATTACTCTTACCATGAATAACGTCAACTTGAAGGTGGTATCTATGGTAAAATACCTTGGCGTTATACTGGATTGTAAATTAACATTTCAATCACACTTTGATTACATTGCTGAAAGAGCCAGCAAGCTCCTTGGTGCGCTCGCAACAACAACAAGACCAACCTGGGGTCTGAATTCTAGTATTCTTAAAATTATATATCAAGGTGCTGTAGTGCCCCTAATTTTGTATGGTGTATCTGCATTCCAGGATGTTCTTAATAAAAAATGGGCAGTTAAAAAACTTGCACAAATTCAAAGGGGATTCCTCCTTCGCATAATTTGAGGATATCATACAATCTCCACTGATGCAGCTCAGATTATAGCTAACATCGAACCTTTGGCTCTCACTGGTTTATCAAGAGCAACTATTATGAATTTAAGACATGAACATGAATGTGCGTCTTATCTGTCTCACTTAAAACTACAAATCCCGGAGCATCCTACCACAGCAGGACACCCATCAAGTTTTGTAACCTGTTTAAAGAAAATATGTAATTTTCATGATTATTACATATATACAGATGGTTCGCGTTACCAATTTGAAGATAATATATCTGCAGTAGGATGTGCTTTTGTTGTTTATGAAAACCAAACGGAACTAACTCACTCCATGTTTAAATTGTCACCTGAATGTTCTGTATTCCAGTCGGAGCTCTTAGCAATTAAAGAAGCTATAAAATGGTGTACTGTTAATGGGAACAGTGCCCGTATTCTTAGTGATTCACAATCAGCTCTACTCGCTATTAATGATAAATACAACTTAAATTCATTAGCACATGAAATCCGAACCTTGCTTCAAAACCATCCAGGACATATTTGCATGGGATGGGTTAAAGGACACAGTGGAATTTTAGGTAATGAGAGAGCTGATTGCTTGGCTAAGAAGGCTGCAGAATCCAATCTTCCTGTGATATACTCTTTATGTCCTATTTCTACTGTAAGGAGAATAATACATCAACATATTCTTGAAGAATGGAACCAACAATGGCTAACAACTCCAAATGGAAGTTTAACAAAAACATTATTTTTCCCTAGTGTATATGACAGAGGAAAATGTGAAACTCTTGTACCAAATTTTGTTTTCACACAATTTTTAAGTGGACAAGGTAAATTTGGTGAATACTTATCACGTTTTCACTTAACATCTAACCCCAAGTGCATGTGTGGTGAAGAATTTCAAACTGTGGTTCATCTCCTTTTCTGTTGTCTCATTTTCTGGAGAGAAAGACAAGAATATTCAAGCTAGACTCTCTAGGAACTGAATTTTCTGCTCCGCTCACATCTTTGCTAATGAAGCCACAACAGTATAAGTACTTCATGATGTTTATAAACTCAGTGTTTAAACGTCTGAAATAGTTTAAATTAATATGCATCAGATTAAAACATATTTTCTTCCTTCTAGTATTTAAAATATTTTTGTTAAAATTGTGTATTTTTATGTATCAACTCTAACCCTAATATACCACTTTCATGATGTTTATAAACTCAGTGTTTAAACGTCTGAAATAGTTTAAATTAATATGCATCAGATTATAACATATTTTCTTCCTTCTAGTATTTAAAATATTTTTGTTAAAATTGTGTATTTTTATGTATCAACTATAACCCTAATATACCACTGTGTAAAATAGGGTTCATAAATCTGGATAAATAAGAAAAAAAAAAATATATATATATATATATACTTTCCTGTTGTCACAATAACTCAAGAGTAATCTATATAGGGGATATGGATAATTAAGCTTTCTTGGCCTTTCAAAGAAGAAAGGCCACCATAGATTGTCAAAGGCTCCTGAAATATCAGCTGATAATCCAATTATATACTTATTTGTACAGCGAGTCACGGAGTCCATGATATCAATGATAGCGTCCTCGGTAGATCTTCCTTTTCTAAAGCCATACTGTCTATTATTCATTCCTATCATAGTCCTATATTCTATTATCAGCCGGGATCAGTGGACAGCCGGGACACCTTGAGAAAGTTTGCCGACACCAGGAACAGAAGCCGAAAGAGCGAGTAAGGCCCGGCATGGCGAGGGGCACGTCGGCGGCGACGTCACCATCCCCTCGAGTGACACTGCACGCCGTCAGCCGGCGGGTGGATGACAGCCTCATCGCGGACGGTTGGGTGAGAGGGAAGCCATACCGCGTGCTGGTGGACACCGAGGCAGCTGTGACCATCATCAGACCTGACGCAGCCAAAGGTTTGCCGTCGAGGAAGCTGAGTCCATCATACCAGCTGATGATGGCATCGGGCGACACCTCCTGTGGAGAAGAAGGCTCTGCTGAAGCTGACCTTGGGGCGGAGTGCCGTGCGTCTGTGGGTGTTCGTCGCAAAGGTGGCTGAGGAGATACTAGGACTGGATGCCCTCAGGAGCCACGAGGCAACGGTCGACGTCGGCAGGAAGGTTCTGCGGCTTAACGGAGAAAATGTGTAGTGTTTAATGCCCACTTTTACTACATACGGCACCGTAAGCGGTGACACTGATATTACATGAGATGAAGATGGAGCACCGGTGCAATGAGATAGCGGGGGAAACCGGAGGTCTCGGAGAAAACCCGCCCCAGCGCCGTGTTGTCCACCACAAATCTCACTTTGCGGTCGCCTGGGATCGAGCCCGGGTCGCCTTGGTGAGAGCCAAGTGGTCTAACCACTGAGCCACGGTGCGGCCACTTAATGGAGAAGAGGTGATACTCCGGAAACCCGAAGAGCGCCTTGGAATCTGCAGGGTCGTCTTGAACGAAGACGTGGTTGTCCCCGCGAGGAGCAAGGTGGTGGTGATGGTGCGACTGGAAGGCCGCGAACCAAAAACATGGTGCTGGACTAGAAGATGCCTGTACACGGACTATGTGTAGCCACGGCATTGTTGCCGTGCCAAGAGAAGGTGCCAGTGAGACTGTTAAATCCAACGGACACCGATTACGACGTCGGGACGGCATTGGGAACGTGCGAGCCCGTGGTCAGCGTGAGAGCAATCCATAAGACCAAGGAGCATCTGGGACCCCGGCTGGAAGGCTTACTGGAGAGGGCGGCCGACCACCTGACCGCAGAACAGCTGAAGAAAGTACGACAACTGCTGGGACGATACCAGCGCGTCTTCAGCCAAGGTAACAGTGACTACGGCAGCACGGACAAAGTGCTTCCCGCATCGACACCGGGGACGCCCAGCCTATTCGCCAACCACCTAGACGCGTTCTGCTGTCGAAACAAGGGGCGGTACAAGACATGCTGGAGGACATGACATCCAGGGGAGTGATTGAAGAGTCTGGCAGCCCTTGGTGTTCCCCTGTAGTCTTGGTGATAAAGAAGAACGGCGAGCTACGCTTCTGCGTAGACTACAGGAAGTTGAACGCTGTCACCTGGAAGGACTGTTTCCCCTTACCCCGGATTGACGACACCCTGGACACGCTAGCTGGTGTACAGTGGTTCTCGACCCTGGACCCGAAGTTGGGCTACTGGCAGGTAGCTCTAGACCCGAGAGACAAGGAGAAGACCGCATTCTCGACAGGCCAAGGGCCTTGGCAGTTCGCAGTTATGCCCTTTGGCCTCTGCAACGCACCAGCTACCTTCCAACGCCTCATGGAGTCAGTGATGAGAGGACTGACCTATGATGCCTGCCTGCTAAAACTGGACGACATCATCATCGCCGGCAAGACTTTCGAAGACCATCTTGAGAAACTGGGCAAGGTGCTACAGAGACTGCTGGCGACCAACTTGAAGCTGAACGCGAAGAAGTTTCAGCTCTTCCGCAAGGAAGTCAACTACTTGGGCCACATAGTCTCACCAACCGGAGTGGCCACAGACCCGGAGAAAACACAGGCCGTGAGAGATTGGCCTCGGCCAAAGGATAAGCGAGAGTTGCGCAGTTTCCTGGGACTGTGCAGTTTCTATCGCCGCTTCATAAAGGGGTTCTCCAACATCGCCAAGCCCTTCAGCCGCCTGACAGAGAAACACCGACCCTATGTGTGGACGGAGGACGCCGAAGGCGCTTTCCAGCTCCTGAAGAAGACACCTTGCAGTGTTCCTATTCTGGGATTTCCACAACCAGGCGGCGCTTTCATTGTGGAGACCGACGCCAGCGACCACTGCATTGGAGGCGTGCTATCGCAAGTCCAGGACGGCAACAAGCGGGTGATGGCCTACTACAGCAAGACGCTATCCAAGGCAGAGAACTACTGCGTCACCCGGAGAGAGCTACTGGAGGTAGTGAAAACCTTGGAGCACTTCCACAAATACCTGTACGGTCAGCCATTCCACCTGAGGACTGACCATTTCGCCCTAACCTAGCTATTGAGCTTTAGAAACCTGAAAGGCCAGACAGCACGGTGGGTCCAGAGGCTGCAGGAGTACGACTTCGCCTCTGAACATCGTATAAGGAAGAGCCACGGCAACGCACACGCCATGTCCCGGAGACCCTGTCCAAAGGAGTGCGGCCAATGCACAAGAGTGGAAGAGTAGCAACGTGCTGCAGCTGTCAGAGTAGTCACGGCAGTGCTTGCGGATGGCTGGGATAGTGCAGGCCTGAGGAGGAAGCAGCTGGCGGACGCCGACATGGGGCCACTCTTGAGAAAAGTGGAGGCAGGGACAAGACCGACCTGGGAGGACATTGCACCAGGGAGCGCCACATACAAATCGTACTGGGCCCAATGGGACTCGCTGAAAATCAGAAAGGGCGTGTTGTTCCGGTATGGGAATCACCTGATGGGAAGACGCAGAGAGAACAGTTGGTGCTTCCCCGGAGTAAGGCCCCGGAAGTCTTGGAGGAAGTGCACGCTGGTACTTCAGGAGGAGACCTGGGAGCGAACCGAACGATTGACAAACTACGGCAGCGCTAGCTAGGATTTGGGGTCGCATGCAGCAGGACAATGTTGGAGCACAATTCGAAAGGATCGCTGTCGACATAGCTGGACGATTCCCAGTGTCCGACCGAGGCAACAAGTACCTAATGGTGGTCGTGGACTACTTCACCAAGTGGCCGGAGGTGTATGCCATCCCCAACCAAGAGGCAAAGACAATCACAGACTGCCTCGTGGAGCAAGTGTTCCGCCGATTTGGGGTGCCATTGGAGCTCCACAGCGACCAGGGTACCAATTTTGAGTCCAACCTAATGAAGGAAGCACTAGCAAGGCTTGTGGTGAAGAAGACCCGCACGACGCCTCTACATCTGGAGTCGGATGGCATGGTCGAAAGAAACATCAAGACCTTAGAGGAACACCTGAGGAAGGTCGTGGCCAGCCATCAGCAAGACTGGGACGTCAAGGTGCCACTGTTCCTGCTGGCCTACCGCTCGTCAACACACGACACCACGGTGATGACGCCAACCAGCTTAATGTTCGGCCAAGAGTTACGTGCCCTTGTGACCTGGCTTTTAGGAGCCCTCCGGAAGCTAAACAGCCAGCAAACGAGTATGTGGAGAACCTGATGGACCACCTCCACGACATGCACGAGATGGCTCGCCAGAACATCCAGAAGGGGAGCGACCGCATGAAGACCCGATACGACAGGCAAGCCAACAGCCAAGGGCTCCAGCAAGGTGACCTGGTCTGGTTGCACCGCCCTACCCAGACCAAGGGACGCTGCCCGAAGCTTCAGCAGCCATGGCAAGGACTGTACCGGGTGGTGAAGAAGATTAACGACGTGGTCTACTGCATCCAGAAGGTGCCCCGAGGAAAGATGTTGGTGGTACATCTGGATCGTCTGGCCCGCTACGATGGTGCTGTTCGGGACGAGCAGCCTTAAGGAGGTAGCAGTGTCACCCGATCGTACGACAAGATCAGCTGGCAGGAGGAGGGGGGACCAGATGGCAGCGAGGCCACGCCTACTCGTGTGACGAATGGTGCTGCCTGTGGGAGTGGGGAGAGAGAGAATCCGAGAAATGTCAGGACTGGTCCGTGCCATTGTGAGGGACCATAACCCTCCGTGAGCAGTCGGGAAAATTCCAGTACCAATGGCAAATGGATATAAGGGGCACCTGTTCGAGACGAGAGTTTGTTCTTGGCAGACAGCCTTAAAGAGCGCAGTGCTAGTGAAGGGTGCAGACGGACTGGAAGATTGGGTACGTCTTATCAGAGGTGTACGAAGCGTATTTCTATGGGAATAAGGAACGATCTGAATTTCTGCAAGTTGGATTTTAATCCTACAAACCCGCCAAAGTCACAATATTGTTTATATATCACCACAAGAAACAATGCTGACTGAGCATTTCCAAAACAAACACGCAAGCCTGTGACAATAGTTAAATGTCACACCATTTGCTGTACTGAGGTTTCATCTGTCCCATTCACAACAAAAATAACCTCAACATAAACATCCATAATAGAAACATTATTAAGAGATATTTCAGACAAAATAAATAAAGCTGTACAGCAACCATAGAAAATGCTGAATCTAAAATCTAACTTTTGTTCTGGAGCCTCAGACAATCTTTCTCTCCCCTAAAATTGCTTATTTTTTCACTGGATCTCTAAGTTTGCAGGCCTCCGTTCCGAGGTTTTACTCTTAATTAATTAACATAAGTTAGTTGCTGAGAAACCCACCTTAACTTTGTCAGAAAAAGTTGACGTTCCTGCAGTTGACGTGTCATATGGTTCAGGCTCCTGTTTAATTTCCGTTTTGATTGGTACATCAAAATGACTGTCTGGAAGGACATAATCACTGTCTGTATTCAATGCAACATCCTCAGGAAAGAACTTAAAGTCCGGAGAAGGAGTCTCTGATTTTAGTTCTGTTTTGATTGCCACATCACAATCAACGTCCAGAAACACAGCCTCTGTGAGAGGAGCTTCTTCTTTGATTACTATTTTGGTATCCATTTGATAACTAGTCTGTGGAGAGAGAAATAAAGCTGTAAGCTTTTAAAAGGTACTTATCTCGTATAGGAAAGTGATAGTCAAATGTTAAATACAGGCTTTGGAATTGCAAATCCTTCTATGCTATTACTACAAACCAACTTAAACTTTTGTCCACTTATAGATCATTCCATTAAATTCATTCAAAATAACAAGAACTTAATACACATCTCAAAAAAACTCAACATAGAGATTTTAACTTTAAAGAGAGTCGATAAATGACACTAAACAACACTTACTTTTAAATTTTTCTGGAACATGTTTCTGCTTTGCCTCTATCATCAGCCGGCCCTCGACTGGTTCTCATTGGTGTAGTTGACGATATTTTGTCACAGGTCTCCTCTGGTGGCGGTTCAAGGAACTTGCTGAACAAATCTTTTTGGGGGGGATGTTGAAATTGAATACTTTGTTCCTAGTTTTTGAAATGAAGATTTGTTCCCATGTGGATAGTTCTTGTTTTCCTGATGTATGTTTTGTAGTTTTTGTTCTGGATTTATGTTGTGGTTTCTTTCCTAAAAATGTGTGGCAACTGCTGATTTTTCTAATTGTTTATATTTTATGTTTCTAAAGTGTTCCTTTGCTCTTGTTTCTAAATTTCTTTTGGTTTTTCCAATATAAATTTGACTACAGTCATTGCATTCAATTTGATATATACCAGATTTTTTGTTAGATGGAATGGCATCTTTGATGTTTGAGCAAATTAGGTTTTTTAAGGAGAAATGGTTGACTGGTGCTAGTTGAATGTTTTGTTTTTTGAAGTCTTTTTTGAATTTATCATAGGCCCATGGATGGTAAGTGAATTTTTTGAAAATCATATTAGTTTCTATAGCTGAGAGGGTTGTGGTTTCCTTTAGTAGCTTCTTTTTTGCTAAGTTCACTTTTTTGTCCACTAATGATTTGGGAAAGTTATTTTTTTGTGCTATTTCAATTATTTTGTTGTATTCTGTTTTGTATTCTTCTGCTGTGAGAGGGATGTTTACCAGTCTGTGTGCTAAACTATTGAAGATTGCCTGTTTGTGGGATCTTGGGTTGTAGCCATTAGCTTTTATGTAGTTGTCTGTCTGTGTTGGTTTTCTGTAAATGCCAAAGTTTAGTCTGTTTTTATTACTCATTATTTTTAGATCCAAAAATGGTAAATGCTCATCTTTTTCTATTTCTACAGTGAACTTGATGCTTTTTTCTTGGATATTTAAAAGTTTTAGTGCATCACTGATGTGTTTTTTTTGGTACTATTGCAAAGATGTCATCTACATATCGTTGCTAGAGTTTGAACATCCAAGGGAAACCTTTGTTGATCCTTATTTCTAATGCACTCATGTACAGATCGGCCAGGAAGGGTGATAGGGGGTTGCCCATTGCTAACCCTGAAGTTTGGTGGAAATATTTTGTTTGAAACTGGAAGAAATTTTGTTCTATGCATAATTTGGTTAGTTCGATGTACTCTGAAATTTCAGGTGATGCCATTCCAAGTGATTTGAGCCATTTTTCTATCAACGGTGGTAGTTCATTAACTGGTATGCTGGGAAACAGTGACTTAACATCAAACGAGACTAGTGTGTCCTCTTCTTTCAGTTCAGTATCCTTAATGTGTTCTATAAGTTCATAGGTGTTTTTGATGCTTAGGCTGTCAAATTTTGGAAATGAGTTGAATTTAATATAAAAATTATTTGTGGTTGGTTTATTGACCAGGGCCTTTGAAACTAGTCTCTCATAAATATATGAAAAAGTAAGTGACGAGTGTCAATAACCCAACCACAAATAATTTTTATATTAATTTTGACGTCACTGTTACTAAATTCCTCCAAACACACATGAGTTGAATTTGTTTGTTAGCCACTTTGCAAGTTTGTATGTTGGCGAATTTATACTGCTAACTATAGGTCTCATTGTTATGGATGGTTTGTGTATTTTGGGTAAGCCATAAAGTCTAGGTAAGGTTGGGTTATCCGGTTTAACTGCATATATGTTTGGTATTATGCTTGATTTTGCTATTGTTTTTTCAAATGACTGTATGCAAGTTTTTAGAGGATTCTTGTTAATGATTTCATATTCATTGTCAGTTAGCATTTTTTCCATTTTTTCAATATAATCTGATTTTTCCATTATGACAATCTTGTTGCCTTTGTCTGCCTTTGTGTAAATAACGTTTTTCTGTTTCAGAGAATGGATAGTATTATGTTTTCTCTTCTGAAAGGATCTGTTCTTTATTTCCTCCAAAATATTTTCACAATGGCTTTTTACTGAATTTTGTATGGATACTGGTAGAATTTCTGTCCATACAAAGCATCAAAAACACCTATGAACTTATAGAACACATTAAGGATACTGAACTAAAAGAAGAGGACACACTAGTCTCGTTTGATGTTAAATCACTGTTTCCCAGCATACCAGTTAATCAACTCCCACCGTTGATAGAAAAATGGCTCAAATCACTTGGAATGGCATCACCTGAAATTTCAGACTACATCAAACTAACCAAATTATGCATAGAACAAAATTTCTTCCAGTTTCAAACAAAATATTTCCACCAAACTTCAGGGTTAGCAATGGGCAACCCCCTATCACCCTTCCTGGCCGATCTGTACATGAGTGCATTAGAAATAAGGATCAACAAAGGTTTCCCTTGGATTTTCAAACTCTGGCAACGATATGTAGACGACATCTTTGCAATAGTACGGAAAGAACACATCAGTGATGCACTAAAACTTTTAAATATCCAAGAAAAAAGCATCAAGTTCACTGTAGAAATAGAAAAAGGGAGCTTTTACCATTTTTGGATCTAAAAATAATGAGGAATAAAAACAGACTAAACTTTGGCATTTACAGAAAACCAACACAGACAGACAACTACATAAAAGCTAATGGCTACAACCCAAGATCCCACAAACAGGCAATCTTCAATAGTTTAGCACACAGACTGGTAAACATCCCTCTCACAGCAGAAGAATACAAAACAGAATACAACAAAATAATTGAAATAGCACAAAAAAATAACTTTCCCAAATCATTAGTGGACAAAAAAGTGAACTTAGCAAAAAAGAAGCTACTAAAGGAAACCACAACCCTCTCAGCTATAGAAACTAATATGATTTTCAAAAAATTCACTTACCATCCATGGGCCTATGATAAATTCAAAAAAGTCTTCAAAAAACAAAACATTCAACTAGCACCAGTCAACCATTTCTCCTTAAAAAACCTAATTTGCTCAAACATCAAAAATGCCATTCCATCTAACAAAAAATCTGGTATATATCAAATTGAATGCAATGACTGTAGTCAAATTTATATTGGAAATACCAAAATAAATTTAGAAACAAGAGCAAAGGAACACTTTAGAAACATAAAATATAAACAATTAGAAAAATCAGCAATTGCCACACATTTTTGGGAAAAAAAAAAAACACAACATAAATCCAGAACCAAAACTACTAAAACATACATCAGGAAAACAAGAACTATCCACATGAGAACAAATCTTCATTTCAAAAAATAGGAACAAAGTATTCAATTTCGACATCCCCCAGAAACATTTGTTCAGCAAGTTCCTTGAACCGCCACCAGAGGAGACCTATGACAAAATATCGTCAACTACACCAATGAGAACCAGTCGAGGGCCGGCTGATGATAGAGGCAAAGCCTCAGAAACATGTTCCGGAAAAATTTAAAAGTAAGTGTTGTTTAGTGTCATTAATCAACTCTCTTTAAAGTTAATTTATCATAACAACACTGTTTTCAACACTTCCAAGAAAGGAATAGATATTTTATTTATTATATAGACATTTCTGAGCATGTGAAGTCAAAGCTTAGAGCTTAGATTGGGGAATTTTAATTTATGTTGAATCTTTGGGGGTCAGGAGAAGGATAATGAGATGTGGTCGAAAATAAACAACAGAAAAAGTACATATAAAGTTGTATACCTACTTTTTTTGTAAATACTGATTCACTGAATGTAAGATATTAAGACACAGCTTATATACAGCAGCTGCAAATGGCAACCATAAAGGGACTAAATTACTCACTACATATCTATCATCTGTTCACTGTTAGAATGCTTTGCACTCCACAATGAGCTCCGCCTCTTAGTACGTCATCTGTGCATGTGCACCTAAACAGCAACGCCATCTTTGTTGTTACTCAACCAGTGTGTTTCTGAACTTTTGAGAGTCATTGTTTTAAATGTAATTACTTTATAATGTTAAATCAATATTACAACAACTTGAATGGTTTATTGAAAGCAGGTAAAGCAAGAAGCTTAAACAGGGGAACTATACTGTGGATGAACATGGGAGTATTAAAACCCACCAGCCAATGCAGTTCATTTCTGCCACATGCTTCTTTGACATTTACTTTATTCTTACAGCAAACAGATTATACAATAGTTTTCTAAATTAAATAATCCCCGGCATGGCTTTAGAGAAAAAGCTCTACAATAGCTATGTAAGTTACATATGTATGCCTTTTGTTGCCTTCATCAGTTGTAACTGATTCTTTGTTCCCTATTTATGAAAACTTCCCTCCCTTTTAAATCTCTTAGATCTTGTCAGTACTTGTAAACTGTTTGTCATTCTTGTTCCTGTCCTTCCAAACCAAAAGACTACAGTAATTCCCAACCTCTAATCTTCTTTCCAAAATCTCTCTCACTTCCTGGATGGGCCACATTCCTCTTCTTTCTTCAGTTTTCTCTCTAGCCTTTCTTTCATTCCACAAAATCTATTCAGAATTTCTTCATCAACAGTATGCCAATTACAACCACTGCCATGAATAGAGTTATCACGTCTCCAAACTGATCTATTTTCCCAAGAAAATTCAACTTTAAATCTTCCAATCCTTGCCCTTATATTTGTAAGCTGATTCCCATTACTTTGCCCTTAAGCCACCTAGTTCTCAGAAACACAGCCTCTCTCTTCCCCAATGAGCTCAACACCCTATATATTGTACATAAATGAACTTCCTAACAGCATAAATTGTAAAACACTACTGTACGCTTATGATACATCTATGTTTACTAAAAGGCATAAACAATGAAGACCTGCAACACTCAACATATTTAAATAAAGTAGAATCCTGCTCAACCAAAACCCAGCTTAATCGTAACGATAAGGCCCAAGAAATAAAATAAAGCAAAAATAATACTCTGATTTTACTGGATTGACACTCAAAATCAAGCTGCCAAGGGACACATTTCAGTTATCCCCCCTCCACATAGGTGTTAACTTCACCCTCACATGCTGTTCATTATTTGCCTCCAGAACAAAGTCAGTGTACCTCCTTCTACAACAGAACAATTTTGGAAGCAGTTACACGGAAGAAGAAACGCAAAAGATTTCACATTTCTGTTTACACTTAGGTGAGGTAGTAAGTTAATTTTGCAAAGTTTCTTTCTCAAGTTTTATGCTTACAGTAGAGTAAGATGTCTATGAAAAGAAAACGCATGGTTATTAGCATAAAAGAACTCAAAGCGGCAAGTAAACAATGGTGTAATACTGCTGCAGATTACTGCATAGGCATATCAACCATTTCTGATTGGGTGAAATCAAGATCAAAATTTGTTGAACATTCTTCGAAAATATCAAACCACAAAAGTATGAAAGAAGCACAGGTTGGAAAAGTTAATGAAGCCTTCTATATTTGGTTTACTGAACGTGAGAAAGGGATACCAGTTATCTGGACTTATCATACAAGAAAAGGCAAAACTGCTTACGGAGAGGGCAAGATGGAACAAAATTCAGTGCTAGTTCTGGCTGGCTACAGAAATTCAAAAGTATGACATACGTCAATTACATTTAAGTAGGGAGAAATTATGATGATGAAGGGGATGTAGATGTTTTTCAAAACCAAATTTTAGGACTTTTACAGAGGAATTAACTAAAGATCAGATTTTTAACTGCAATGAAACTGGACTGAATTTCAAAATGCTGCCAAGAAAATCACTAGCACCCTTAAAGAAGGCATCTGAACCAGGACAAAGTTAGTACGGAGAGCGTGTACCAAAGCTACTGGTACCCATTGGTTTCCCTTAATAGGTTTTGGAAAGTCAAAAAATCCAAGGGCTCTTAAGAATATTGCTCACAATGCTCTTCTGGTACATTTTCAAGCTCAAAGACTTGTCTGGATGCCTTCAGAACTCTTTGAAGAATGGTTTGATGACAAATTAGTACTGAGTGTAGACAGTTTCTAGATTATAAAAGGTTACCAAGAAAGGCCATTTTGTTGGTGGACAATGCTCCCACACATCCTTGTAAACTGCAAACTGATGGTATTTTTGTGAGTTTTTGCCCCCAAATTTCACGAGTTTAATTCAGCTAATGGACCAGGGTATCTTAAAAGCATTCATTCAATTTATACATTTACATCAAAGGATAACATCACAGTTATGTAAATAGTTTTACACTAAAAAGCCCTATAAGCAGCAATATATTTTCATCTATTCTTTAGGCAACAAATAAATCAATTTCAATTCCCAATACAAATATGACAAATAATTACTTCGGTCTCATTCCAGATGACAACATGGCAAATAATAATTGATCTCTTTTTCTTCTTTAACTTCCCTAGTTGTACCACTATTACAGTTAGGGGATTCTTATTCCTCTATCCCTTAAGGTCAGGCCTGAAGAACCGAAGCTTTGGATCTGATAGAGAACCAAGATAAGTGATCAGCCCAATACCTGGTGTAAAAGTGAAGGAAGTGGATGATATATATGAGGGTGAGATGGATAGGAAAGATGATGGAGCAATTGCTGGAATGCTGATGGGGGAAACTGGAGGACCTGGAGAAAACCCGTCCCACTGCCATGTTGTCCACCACAAATCTCACTTTGCAGTCGCCTGGGATCGAACCTGGGCCCCCTTGGGGAGAGCCAAATTAATCAATCTCAATTCCTGATAAAAATGCGACAATTTTTTTTGCAGAATGCAACTAATATTCAATACTTACCGTTCTTGTTGCTATGCATCTGAAGTTGACATTCCCGTAGTAGTGCGGTAATTAATTTCTCCATATACGAGAATACTATTAATATAATTACTATATAATACAAGCCCGCATCGGTAGCGTAGTTGGTAGCGTGTCTGCCTCACGTTCAAGAGGTCCCGAGTTCGAATCTCGGTTAGGGTGAGTTACCTCGATAAGATTTTTCCGAGGTTTTCCCTTATCGTGAAAGGCGAATGTCGGCTAACTTTAAGCTCTATGGACCATGGGCTCATTTGAGCATCATTTCAACCATTCCATTCATCGTCCGATATAACTTGACGTTGGAGGACGTAAATTGCGGTAAGAAAAAACACTTATTTTGAAATATTGATTGTGGTATTACAATGTGTACAATTATATAAATATATATGGTGCAAAAATAGTATGCAATACACTTGTGGCAAGCACATTACTTCTCGTTCCGTATCGTGCTCACCACATTAGTATCGCAAAATACTATAATGGATCTCAATCCCTGATGAAAATGTGACAAAAACGTAATGGATCTCCATTATCGATGAGAACGTGACAAATAATGTAGCCAATGTCAGGAAACGCGTCAAATAATCCCTCATAATTCACCACGCGAACGTTAACAAACAATTCAATCACCCCGTTTCAGGTCAAAACCGGCCAAGTCCAGTTTAGTAAGTTTCGAAATGATGGGCGTTTTCCTTCTCTCTTTATTTATTTAATATTTATTTACTTATTTTCAGTTATAGGTATTACCAAATTTAGATGTAACGTATTAGAAAAACAAATGCAAAGCTCATAAAATACTTTAACGTCAAACAGAACGTACGCTTTTTCTCTTCTTTTTTTTTTTCTCGATGCGTTTTCCTTCTCTCTTTATTTATCCAATATTTATTTACTTATTTTCAGTTATGGGTATTACCAAATTTAGATGTTAGAAAAACAAATGCAAAGCTCATAAAATACTTTAACGTCAAACAGAACGTACGCTTTTTTTTTTTTTTTTTTTTTTTTCTGGATGTCCAGTAAGATTGGTTTTGTTCATATGCAGTTAAATTGCTAATCTTAGAGAATGTGTAGAAATTTTCCTTGAATGTATTTTTTACGAAACTACAAATTTGTATCGTAAAATGTAGCACTCCCATATGGCAAGAGGTTAATGATATGGACAAAAAAGAGCCAGAAAACAAAAATGAGTCTATATATTGTCTATTCCAAATTCTACTTCAAATCTTACTACGCAAATGCTTCTGTTTACTTTAACGATGAAGTACTTACAGAATATTTTCAATCCGGAACAATTTCATTCGAAAACGTCACACTCTCTGACCATTTTACGCCATTTTCGTTTATGATCACAGAACACCTACATGGTTGTGCTCTGTGAACTTCAAGTGTTGAGATCCAAATCTTAGTGATTGCGAACGAAATTCCGATCACCTTTGTTGACTGTTAAATTGTTTTATCACGTCTACTTTTTTAAAATTCCTTCCCAACTGAAAGTATGTGTTTATTTGCCATATAAATATTGTGACTTTGTGTGTTCGTGAAATTAAAAGTCCAATTGCAGAGACTCAAAATGTTATTTATTTCTACCGAATTACAGTTGGAACACTTGCCGATTACACAGAATTACGTAATGCACACAATTACAATGCACCAGTTCGTCCGTTACAGTTCCACTTTGCACCCTCAATTACGTACACTCATCCGATGCACGTACACAGTCTACCAGTCGCTCACTGAGCGCTCCTCACGGCTGCTCGCCAAGAACTGAACTCACTCGCCAGCTGCAGCCCCCTTTTTATAGTAATATCTCGAAGTCTCGCGATTCGGTGAATCATCCTGCAGGTTCCAGACGTCAAGGAGGGGGAAAGAGATGGCTAACGTTTTTTTTTTCAACCATCCCCCTCGTTACCGCTACAAGACAAATGGGTAGGCGAGCGAATGCTTCCCGGCTGCTACTGCTACCTTGCTGCTTCTAGCTGGCCGAGCCTTCCGATAATTAGGTGACACTGCTCTCTCCTCAAAGCTGGTCGTCCCCAAAAGCACCATCGTAGCGGGCCAGGCGTCCAGGTGTACCACAAACATCTTTCCTCCAAGCACCTTCTGGACGCGGTAGACCACGTCGTTAATCCTCTTCACCACCCGGTACGGTCCTTGCCATGGCTGCTGGAGCTTCGGGCAGCGTCCCTTGGTCCGGATAGGGCGGTACAACCAGACCACGTCACCTTGCTGGAACCCTTGGCTGTTGTCTTGCCTGTCGTATCGCGTCTTCATGTAGTCGCTTGCCTTCTGGATGTTTTGACGAGCCATCTCATGCATGTCGTGAGGTGGTCCACCAGAATCTCCACATACTCGGTCGCTGGCTCTTTCGCCTCCGGAGGGCTTCCAAAAGCCAGGCCAGGGCGGAATGGTCAGTCCTCAGGTGGAATGACTGACCGTACAGGTACTTCTGGAACTGCTCCAAGCTCTTTACAACCGCCAGTAACTCTCGTCGGGTGACGCAGTAGCTCCTCTCTGCCTTGGATAGCGTCTTGCTGTAGTAGGCTATCACCCGCTTAAGGCCGTCCTGGATCTGCGATAGGACACCTCCAATGCAATGGTCGCTGACGTCGGTGTTCACAATGAAGGCGCCACCAGGTTGTGGAAATCCCAAAATTGGAGCACTGCACAGGGTCTTCTTCAGGTGCTGGAAAGCGTCTTCGGCGTCCTCCGTCCACACTTGAGGTCGGTGTTCCTCTGTCAGGCGGGTGAGGGGTTTGGCGATGTTAGAGAACCCCTTTATGAAGCGTCGGTAATAATTGCACAGCCCCAGGAAACTGCGCAACTCTCGCTTATCCTTTGGGCGAGGCCAATCTCTCACAGCCTGTGTCTTCTCCGGGTCTGTGGCCACTCCGGTTGGTGAGACTATGTGGCCCAAGTAGTTGACTTCCTTGCGGAAAAGCTGGCACTTCTTCGCGTTCAGCTTCAAGTTGGACGCCTGTAATCTCTGTAGCACATTACTCAGATTCCCGAGATGGTCTTCGAAAGTCTTACCGGCGATGATGATGTCGTCCAGGTACAGCAGGCAGGCGTCATAAGTCAGTCCTCTCATCACTGACTCCATGAGGCTTTGGAAGGTAGCTGGTGCGTTGCAGAGGCCAAAGGGCATAACTGTGAACTGCCAGAGCCCTTGGCCTGTCGAGAATGCGGTCTTCTCCTTGTCTCTCGGGTCTAGGGCTACCTGCCAGTAGCCCGACTTCAAGTCCAGGGTCGAGAACCACTGAGCACCAGCTAGCGTGTCCAGGGTGTCGTCAATTTGGCGTAAGGGGAAACAGTCCTTCCGGGTGACAGCGTTCAGCCTCCTGTAGTCCACGCAGAAGCGTAGCTAGCCGTTCTTCTTCGTCACCAAGACTACAGGGGAAAATCAAGGGCTCTTAGACTCCTCAATCATTCCCCTGGATCTCATGTCCTCCAGCATTCCTCGTACCACCCCTTCCTTCGCCAGCGGAACGCGTCTAGGTGGCTGCCAAATAGGCCGGGTGTCACCAGTGTCGATGCGGTGAAGCACTTTGTCCGTGCGGCCATAGTCACTATCGCGTCGGCTGAAGACGCGCTGGTATCGCCTCAGCAGTTGTCGAACTTTCTCCAGTTGTTCTGCGGTCAGGTGATCGGCCGCCCTCTCCAGTAAGCCTTCTAGCCGGGGCTCCAGGTGTTGCGTCGGCAGCGGCTGCTGTGACTTATCAATAACTGTCACGCTGACCAGGGGCTCGCACGTCCCCAGCTCCGTTCCGGCCTGGACGTCGTGGTCGGTGTCCGTTGGACTTAGCAGTCTCACTAGCACCACCTCTCGGCACGGCAGCAATGCCCTGGCTACACACAGTCCGTGTACAGGCGGCTTATAGTCTAGCATCATGCTCCTGGTTCTCTGGCCTTTCAGTCGCGCCCTCACCATCACCTCGCTCCTCGAGGGGACAACCACGCCTTCGTTCAAGACGACCCTGCAAATTCCAAGGCGCTCTTCTGGTTGACGGAGTATAAACTTTTCTCCGGTGCCGCAGGACCTTCTTGCTGACGTCGACCGTCGCCTCGTGGCTCCTGAAGGCATCCAATCCCAGTATTACCTCCTCAGCCACCTTCGCGATGAACACCCGCAGACGTACGGTACTCCTTCCCAAGGTCAACTTTAGCAGGGCCTCCTTCTCCACAGGCAAGGTGTCGCCCGATGCCGTCACAAGCTGGTATGGTCGGTTCGGCTTCCTCGTCGGCAAACCCTTGGCCACGTCAGGTCTGCTGATGGTCACGGCCGCCCCGGTGTCCACCAGCCCGCGGCATGGCTTTCCTCTTACCCAGCCGTCCGCGATGAGGCTGTCATCCATCCGCCGGCTGACGGCACGCGCTGTCACTCGAGGAGATGGTGTGGACGGCGCCGACATGGTCCTCGCCACGCCGGGCCTTACTCGTTCTTCCGGCTGCTATTCCTGGTGTGGACCGTCCCTCCCTAGGTGTCCCGACTGTTCACACCCCCAACACAGGCCACTAGGTGTTCGCCGGCATCCCTCGGCTGGTCTTTTTTCTCCGGTGTAGCGGAAATTCCTCATTCTCGACGTCGGGATAGCTGTCACCTTGGCCGCCTCCATCCTTAATGCTGCCGTTAGCGCCTCGTGGATGGTTTTATACTCGCCGAGCATTAGGCGCTGACGAATCTCCGTGTCTCGTACCCCGTCAACGAATGTGTAGGCAGCTTCCCGGGATACGAACTCTGGTGGGAGGTCGACTAGGGCCTTGCTAGCCAGTTGTTCAACTGCCAGGGCAATCTCCTGCAGCGTCGCCCCTGACTCCTGTGACCTTGCCTTTAGCTGGCTGCGGTACGCTGCGGCTAAGCGGTGGTTTATCAAACGATTCTCCAGGGCCTCGCAGATGTCCTTGGGCGCCGCCGTTGTCTGTACCGCGTTCAGGACATCCGCGGCCCATCCCTGGATTCAGGCTATTAACTGTGTGGCCTCCTCCTCTGTTGACCATTTGTTGTGCTTGGCCACTGTGTCGAACTGGCGGCGGAAGACCTCAAATTTTGACGCGCCGTCGTATTTCGGAGGTTTGACGCGCACCGATGTTGTGTCTCGTCCCGGTGCGTCGGCCTTCATCCTGCTGCCGACGACGTCCTCCACCATGGCGTTCAGGGACTTGACGCTGCTGTCGGCCTTTCCTTCCAGGTCGTTAACGCGGCTCGCCAGGTCCTCGACGCGCTCGTCCACTTGGCCCATCCGCTTTTCCAGCTCCGTCACGTCATCCCTCACGCCGGTCAACTGTTCTTCAAATTTGGCGGCGAGAGCCATGTTCGCCACCGTCATTTCCGTGGTCAGTTCGGCCATCTCTGTGGTCATTGTCGTGGCCAAGTTGATGTTTGCCGTCTCCAATTTTTCTAAAATCTGTGGCAATGCAGCCTCCATCGCTGTAATATCCCACTCCTGACACCATCTGTGACTTTGTGGGTTCGTAAAATTAAAAGTCCAATTGCACAGACTCAAAATGTTCGTTATTACCACCGAATTACAGTTGGAACTCTTGCCGATTACACAGAATTACGTAATGCACACAATTACAATGCACCAGTTCATCCGTTAGAGTTCCACTTTGCAGTCGCAATTACGTACACTCATCCGATGCACGTACACAGTCTTCCAGTCCCTCACTGGGCGCTCCTCACGGCTACTCGCCAAGAACTGAACTCACTCGCCAGCTGCAGTCCCCTTTTTATAGGAATATCGCTATTTCTCGAAGTCTCACGATTCGGTGAATCATCCTGCAGGTTCCAGACGTCAAGGAGGTGGAAAGAGATGGCTAACGATGTTTTTTCAACCATCCCCCTCGTTACCGCTACAAGACAAATGGGTAGGCGGGGCGAATGCTTCCCGGCTGCTGCTGCTCTGCTGCTGCTAGATCGCCGTGCCTTCCGATAATTCGGTGACAATATGTAAAACTGGTTGTACCCTTCCGTGCTTCACTGTGGCACATTGTGGTTACATGGCTGAGAAATGAGGGACAAAACAAAGCATAAGTTTCAAAAAATTTAATTTTGCAATACTTGTGCGTTTACAATAATTTTTATTGTTTCCATTGTTTGTTTGGCTATCTGGTTTGCCGACACGGGAAAAGGGAACATACAATTGACCATGTGAGAAGCAATCCGCAGCTAAATCTAAAGTACACAAGTATAATTGTTGACCTTGACCTTTGATTGTGATTGCAAACACCAATGGAATTGAGAATCTTTTAAATATAAATAGTGTGTCGGTCGCGATCGTGAGAATTCTAAAAATGAGGACATCTTCGCCTTTGAAAGGCTCTGTAAATATTGTTGCTTCTACTACGTTGCTCAACAGCTTGTTAACTGTGAGCCACGTGCCGTTATAAAGTTTTGGCCGATTAACATTAAGCACCATGATAATTGGAACACATATTTTCAATTATGTGTAGTGGCATTCCTGACAGATCAATAGAGTTCAAAAACTCCGATATGTAATTAGCTACTTCACCTCCTTTCACAAGGGATTCTATATAATTTCTTACCTAGAATCCTGGATTGTATAAAATTATTAAGTTGACAGACATATTTGTTCTTCGTGGCAAGGACAGCTCCTCCACTTAGCCAGTCATGATTCCTATAATTAATTTGAATATTAGAAAATACGTTTTGTATCCCACCATGATAACAATGAGAATTGAAAAGTTGTAAAAAACTATAATTATAAGAAACATATTTTTCTGTCTATATCTCATACAAAACAGCCTCTGCTTACGACTTAGCGAAACGCGCAGCTCAATCACCACATGATCACACAAAATCACCTTGATTAAGGTGAATATTTAAGTCAGAATACGGTTATTAATAATTAAAGCGAGACGGTATGTAGTAGTAAACCTTTATTTTCTTCGTTTTGTGCCAAAAATTGAGCTAAATTGATACAGCACCTCTGCAGTTACTGAAGCGTACACAAACCAACGCAACCTATATCCATAATGAAAGAAAGAAACAAACAAAGGTATACGAAAGTCTCAAATCATATACCTGTCTCAATGTGTCAAAAATTATCTTTTATTTCTATCTTCTTCATCTGATATCTTGAAATATTTGCAAGAGCAATATTTTGTGTAAATAAATAAATGCCTGTCGGAGGTGCTGACAGGTTATCAAATCTCGATGAATTTTGCTCCCTTACCGCAGAAAGGGACATTTCATGGGATTCTGTACGTTGGATTACCAGGATTATGTCAGAGAATTTTATGCGACAGCTATTACACTTCTCTGAGAGTAAATCGGTTGTATCCTGCTGATTGTGGTTATTTTTAAGCAAATATCCATTGACTGAGGAATCATTGTTGAGGCTAATCAGCTCTTGGTTGAATTATACGCAGAGCTGAGCTGAAAGATTAACTTCGTTGTCATTTCGAGTGCCCGTACGGCGTGCGGGGTGTTCGATAAAGATAAATCAGCGTATAGTGGAGTCATAATGTCCAAGAGACATAACCAGGGTATCCTGTTATGTGGCGTAAATGTAACTTCATCCTTCCACCTAAGGAAGAGATGACGATTTGTTAAGCAACCTCGCGGAGAAGGAGCGGCCAACATAAAGGATGAAGCGAAGTTCCCTGTTCTGAGCACATTGCGGTGATGCCCAAGATCTCGCAAGAATTTTGTATCAAGGACACTATGAACGCTTGGGAGAGGTATAGGTTTGAGCGAATAGACATCGAGCCAGAACTCAGCATTGTGCACAGCGAGGCAGTAGCTCCCTCCATTCCATGACGTGTTAGACCTCTGTCCAAATTGATGTACAGGTACTGGATGCAGTTTGCCACTAGACCGTGAGGTAGTCTGCGGACTTGAGGCGCTTTGTGAGTAGTATTGCGTGGCTTGCATTTGACCGCTTTTTCTCTAGTGAATCAAAATCACCAAAAAGCTGCAATTCAAATAAGTAATAAATCAGTCGCTTGTTCAAGTGTCGGCTTCTTACCCCACACTGAGTAAGCATTAACAAAGAACTCAGCGTCGAGTTTTGTGTTAGACCAGCTGGACTCCAGAAAATTTTTGGTACATGTCACTAATGTTCATATGAGTCTTCTTGAAGGTTAGACGGTTGACAGCATTCTCCGTGAAGACTGTAACGCCCGTTCGCCCGAACTCTACGGCGTGGAATGGAAAGTTGATGAAGGCTCCATCAAAGTGCAGATTAATTGGACCAGCACTGAATTTAAATTTAATTTAATTACACGATGCATTGTAACTGAAAACGTTTTGTTTAAATACATTACAAAAATATATAATGAGTCAATAAGGACAGTTACTTAACTGATAATTATTTCTTCCATTTAGTCCGAATTTGGTGGCATTGTTGTGCTGCTGCCACAGGCCGGAGCCGGGCGCTCGACAGGAGACAAAAAGACAGAGAGCCTTCAGAACGTTCTGTCCATTGTTGCTGCCTTTAAAGATCTCGAAATGTCTTCGGCTTTCTAGAAACAATGGCCGGGGAGGTATAAGCACCCGCAAGATGTCAGGAGCGGCAGTTATTTGTTGGTTATTGCTATAGTAAACGATTGAAGTGTATCGCAATGATTTTTCATTTGTTTTCCTGCTGGAAAACACCAAGTCAGCCTTGAAGACAATTGTCAATTTCACGTCTTTTTACTATAGCAGAAGTTGTTCTAAATTTCTGCAACCCAGATTTCGGAATCTATGTAACCCTCGCAGTCACATTATTTAGGGGCGTTGAGTCGAATTAAGGTTTTAAAAACACTTTTTCCAGCTTTCTGTTAACTATGGATACTACACTCCGTAAAAAGATTAAAACTATTCTTGTGGTGAAAACACAGAGATGAATGTAAGATAGTAGGTACAGTTTTTGTTGGTAAATCTAACATATTGTTACCCAAACGACAAGCCCGCGATGCCGAGCAATAAATGAAGGCCGGCGGAGAGAGGGGAGACAGGAGTGGTAGCTGAGTCTTCGTTTACCCCTCCTCCTGCCACTCGAAGTGACACGAAGCTTCGAGAATGTTTCCCCCCTCCATAAAAGGAGATTCGAGAAACTTCGGGGCCGATCGATACCGGAAGCAACAGTCAGTTCAGTGTAGTGTTGTTATGGCGTGTGTTGTGTAAGTAGCGTCGAGCGTACGTGTAAAGACGAACTGGAAAATTTAATTGTGTACATTAAATTGTAATTATGAACAGTGTATTGCTACGAAAATAAAGTGCAATTTTTTGTGTTTGTAACCTCGACTTTTTATTTCACGAACCCACAAAGTTACAACTGGAATCAGAAGTGGGATAACGGCCATGGAATCGGCACGGGAAAAGATTTTACACAAAATGGAAGAAATGAAGGCCGAAATAACAGCAAAAACAGAAGCGGCAAATAACAACCTCACCGCCGAGTTGAAGGAAATGAAGACGGCAAATGAAGACCTCGCTACAAAAACATAAGCGGCAAATAACAACCTGGCCGCAAAACTGGAAGAAATGAAGACGGCTAACGATAACCTCACGGAAAAGATGGAAGAAATGAAGGTTGCGAACGAGGCCCGCGCCGCCAAATTTGAGGAACAATTGGCCGGCGTGAGGGAAGACGACACGGGGCTCGGCAAGCGGATCGGCCAGGTGGACGAATGCGTCGAAGACCTGAAAAGCCGCGTTAATGAGCTGGAAGGAAAGGCCGACAGCAGCGTCAAGTCCCTGAACGCCATGGTAGAGGACGTCGACGGCAGGAAACTGAAGGATTTGAAGGCCGACGCGCCGGGACGCGACACAACATCTGCGCGCGTCAAACCGCCGAAATATGACGGCGCGTCAACATTTGAGGTCTTCCGCCGCCAGTTCGACACAGTGGCCAAGCACAACAGATGGTCACCGGAGGAGGAGGCCACACAGTTTATAGCCAGCCTCCAGGGACGGGCCGCGGAAGTCCTAAACGCGGTGCAGACAACGGCGGCGCCCAAGGACATCAGGGAGGCTCTGGAGAAACTTTTCGGGAACCACCGCTTAGCCGCAGCGTACCGCAGCCAACTAAAGGCAAGGTCACTGCAGCCGGGGGAGACGCTGCAGCAGTTCACCATAGCGATCGAGCAGCTAGCTAGCAAGGCCTTGGTTGACCTGCCACTGGAGTTCGTATCCCGGGAAGCCGCCTACAACTTTGTCGACGGGGTACGGGACACGGAGATTCGTTAGCGCCTAATGCTCAGCGATTATAAAACCATCCACGAGGCGCTGACAGCGGCATTAAGGATGGAGGCGGCCAAGGTAGCATCTATCCCGACGTCGAGAACGATGAGTGTCCGCTACACCGGAGTCAGAAGACCAGCTGAGGGACGCCGGCGAAGACCTAGTGGCCTGTGTTGGGGTGTGGACAGCCCTGACACCTGAAGAGAGACTGCCCACACTAGGAAGAGCAGCCGTAAAACGAGTAAGGGCCATCGTGGAGAGGGGCACGTCGGCGCCATCACCACCATCCCTTCCAGTGACACTGCGCGTAAGGATGACAGCCTCATCGCGGACGTTTGGGTAAGAGGAAAGCCGTGCCGCGTGCTGGTGGACACCGGGGCGGCCGTGACCATCAGCAGACCTGACGTGGCCAAGGGTTTGCCGACAAGGAAGCCGAGCCGACCATACGAGCTTGTCACGGCATCGGGCGACACCTTGCCTGTCGAGAAGGAGTCCCTGCTGGAGCTGACCTTGGGACGGAGTGCCGTGCGTCTGTGGGTGTTCATCGCGAAGGTGGCTGAGGAGGTGATTCTGGGACTGGATGCCGTCAGGAGCCATGAGGCGACGGTCGACGTCGGCAAGAACGTCCTGCGGCTCAAAGGAGAAGAGGTTATATCCCGTCAACCAGAAGAGCGCCTTGGAATTTGCAGGGTCGTCTTGGACGAATACGTGATAGTCCCAACGAGGAGCGAGGTGGTGGTGGCGGCGCGACTGGAAGGCCAGAGAACCAGCAACATGATGCTGGGCCAGAACGCGCCTGTACGCGGACTGTGTGTACCCAGGGCATTGCTGCCGTGCCGAGAGGAGGTGCCAGTGATACTGCTAAATCCAGCGGACACCGATCACGAAGTTCCGGCCGTGACGGAGTTGGGAACGTGCGAGCCCGTGGTAAGCCGGCGCCGAAGCAAAACCTGGTGCCCCGGCTAGAAGTCTTACTGGAGAGGGCGGCCGACCACCTGACCGCAGAACAACTGGAGAATATTCGACAACTGCTGAGCCGATACCAGCGCGTCTTCAGCCAAGGCGCTAGTGACTACGGCCGCACGGACAAAGTGCTTCAACGCATCGACACCGGGAATAACCGGTCTATTCGGCAACCACATAGACGCGTTCCGCTGGCAAAGCAAGGGGCGGTACGAGACATGCTGGAGGACATGAGATCCAGGGGAGTGATTGAAAAGTCTGACAAACCTTGGTGTTCCCCTGTAGTCTTGGTGACGAAGAAGAACGGCGAGCTACGCTTCTGCGTGGACTACAGGAAGCTGAACGCTGTCACCCGGAAGTACTGCTTCCCCTTACCCCGGATTGACGACACCCTGGACACGCTAGCTGGTGCGCAGTGGTTCTCGAACCTGGACCTGAGGTCGGGCTACTGACAGGTAGCTCTACATCCGAGAGACAAAGATAAGACCCCATTCTCGACAGGCCAAGGGCTCTGGCAGTTCACAGTTATGCCATTTGGCCTCTGTAACGCACCAGCTACCTTCCAACGCCTCATGTAGACAGTGATGAGAGGACTGACCTACGATGCCTCCCTGCGATACATGGACGACATCATCATCGTTGGTAAAACTTTTGAAGCCCATCTAGAGAATCTGAGTATGGTGCTAAGGAGATTGCAGGCGACCAACTTGAAGCTGAACGCGAAGAAGTGCCAGCTCTTCCGCAAGGAAGTGAACTACTTGGACCACATAGTTTCAGCAACCGGAGTGGCCACAGACCCGGAGAAGACACAGGCTGTGAGAGATTGGCCGCGCCTAAAGGACAAGAAAGAGTTACGCAGTTTCCTGGGGCTGTGCAGTTATTACCGCCACTTCATAAAGGGGTTCTCCAACATAGCAAAACCCCTCGCCCGCCTAAAAGAGGAACACCGGCCTTACGTGTGGACGGAGGATGCCGAAAACGCTTTCCAGCACCTAAAGGAGACCCTGTGCAGTTCTCCAATTTTGGGTTTCCCACAACCGGGTGGCGCCTTCATTGTGGACACCGACGCCAGCAACCATTGCATTGGAGGCGTCCTATCGCAGATTCAGGATGGCCATGAGCGGGTGAAAGCCTACTACAGCAAGACGCTATCCAAGGCAGAGAAGAACTACTGCGTCACCCGACGGGAGTTACTGGCGGTAGTAAAGACATTGGAGAACTTCCACAAGTACCTGTAAGGTCAGCCATTCCACCTGAGGACTGACCATTCCGCCCTAACCTGGCTATTGAGCTTTAAGAACCTGGAAGGCCAGACAGCACGTTGGGTTCAGAGGCTGCAGGAGTACGTCTTCACCTCGGAACATCGCAGAGGGAAGAGCCACGGTAACTCGGACGCAATGTCCCGTTGACCCTGTCCAGAAGAGTGCGGCCAATGCACAAGAGTGGAGGAGAAGGAGCGTGCCGCAGCAGTTCGAGTAGTCACGGCAGTGCCTGCGGATGGCTGGGACAGCGCAGGCCTGAGGAGGGAGCAGCTGGCGGACGCAGAATTGGAGCCACTCTTGAGGGAAGTGGAGGCAGGGACGAGACCAACCTGGATGGACGTCGCAACCAGGAGTGCCACCTACAAGTCTTATTGGGCCCAATGGGACTGGTTGAAGACCAGAGAGGATGTGCTGTTCCTGGTTTAGCCCAGAGGTTCTACTTCCATTAGTCCTGAACCCGTAAGTACTGGACCCGGGCCTCCTTCAACCAGGGAGTATCCGAGCTGTCCCAAAGGGCACTCGGCGTCCTCCAACGTGCTTTCCATAGGGCAAGACCTAGAGACTAACAAGCCCCCCCCCATCTGGTCCTATGGACTCAAGACGGGATGGAAGTGGATACGCTACTTACGCGCGTCAACACTCAAGGTGAAGACTACCGAAAAACCTTGGTGGGGCCGCCTGGTGATCTAGCACACCTTCTACTAGCTTTGCAGGCTAGTACCCAGGAGAATTAATGACTTCCCTCAACCCCGTCCGAAGGCGTACCCGATTCCCACGGTTTTCGGGAACACGCTGTTCCTGGTGTGGGAATCACCCGATGGGAAGACGCAGAGAGAACAGTTGATACTTCCCCGGAGTAAGGTTCCGGAAGTCTTGGAAGAAGTGCACGCCGGTACTTCAGGAGGACACCTGGGAATGAACCGAACGATTGACAAACCACGGCAGCGCTACTACTGGCTGAGGTTCCGAGCAGACGCTTAGAGATAGTGCCGTCAGTGTCACGTGTGCGCGGCGAGTCGCGGCCCCCAGACTAGGAGCCGGGGTCGCATGCAACAGTACAACGTCGGAGTGCCATTCGAACGGAACGCCGTTGACATTGCTGGACCGTTCCCAATATCCGACCGAGGCAACAAGTACCTGATGGAGGTCGTGGATTACTTCACTAAGTGGCCGGAGGTGTATGCCATCCCGAACCAAGAGGCAAGGACAATCACAGACTGCCTCGTGGAACAAGTGTTTTGCCGATTTGGGGTGCCATTAGAGCTGCACAGTGATCAAGGCACCAATTTTGAGTCCAACCTGATGAAGGAGGCACTAGAGAGACTTGGGGTTAACAAGACCCGCACAACACCTGTACATCCCCAGTCGGACGGCATGGTCGAGAGGTACATCAAGACCTTAGAGGAACACTTGAGGAAGGTCGTGGCCAGCCATCAGCCCGACTGGGACGTCAAGGTGCCACTGTTCTTGCTGGCCTACCGCTCATCAACACACGACACCACGGGGATCACGCCAGCCAGCTTAATGTTCGGCCGAGAGTTACGCCTCCCCTGTGACCTGGCTTTTGGTAGCCCTCCGGGGGTGAGACAGCCAGCGACCGAGTATGTGGAGAACCTGGTGGACCATCTCCACGACATGCAGATGGCTCGCCAGAACATCCAGAAGGCGAGCGACCACATGAATACCAAATACGACAGGCAAGCCAACAGCCAAGGCTTCCAGCAAGGTGACCTGGTCTGGTTGTACCGCCCGAGCCGGACCAAGGGACGCTGCCCGAAGTTTCAGCAGCCATGGCAAGGACCGTACCGTGTGGTGAAGAGGATTAACGACGTGGTCTACCGCATCCAGAAGGTGCCCCGAGGAAAGATGTTGGTGGTACACCTGGATCTCCTAGCCCGCTACGATGGTGCTGTTCGGGACGACCAGCCTTGAGGAGGGAGCAGTGTTACCCAAACGACAAGCCCGCGATGCCGAGCAGTAAATGAAGGCCGGTGGAGAGAGGGGAGACAGGAGGGGTAGCCGAGTCTTCGTTTACCCCTCCTACTGACACTCGAAGTGACACGAAGCTTCGAGAATGTTTCCCCCTCCATAAAAGGATATTCAGGAAACTTCGGGTTCGATCTATACCGGAAGCGACAGTCAGTTGAGTGTAGTGCTGTTATGGCGTGCGTTGTGCAAGTAGCGTCGAGCGTTCGTGTAAAGATGAACTGGAAAATTTAATTGTGTACATTAAATTATAATTGTGAACAGTGTATTGCTACGAAAATAAAGTGCAATTTTTGTGTTTGTAACCTCGACTTTTTATTTCACGAACCCACAAAGTCACAATATCAAGGGTTGTGATGCTGTATAAACAGGCAAGGAACATTGGGGGCAAAAGGGAAGGATACACCCAGGGATGATTCCCTAATCCAAAGAATCAAGATGACCAACTCAAACGGGGCAAAAGGGAAAGACAGACCCAGGGATAATGCCCTAATCCAAAGAATCAGTATCATCAACTCAAAGAACATCATTGACATAAAAATATAAGTTGCCTCTCATGGGATTGATGTAGACGCTTTCACTGTACGTCGTTGCCTCCTGGAAGGTGACCATCTCACTAAGAGACAACTCTAGACACCCCTAATGAAGAAGAAAGGCTGCCCTGGACGAAAAGAAATAAGAACTGGACTGTGGAACACTGAAAAAAGTGACCTTCTGACGAGACCCAATTCTGAAATTTGGGAGTACAGACTCAGTTTCGTTCGGTTATAATTAGGGGAACCTCATTGTCACGGCGACAACGCGCAGGTCCTCATAACACTTAACCAAGAACATGTTTTGGGGATGTTTCACAGTTTTCGGACCAGAGATTCTTCACTCCATTGAAGGAATGGTGAATATTGTGAAGCACATGGAAGTACCCCAGGATCTGAACTTGCAATGGAGGTTTTTCGAACTACGGTTTTAGTGTATTTTAGATTATATTGCGCTATTTTATTTATTGCAACTGTTTACTCTCTTATTTGTAGTATGAGAACTTTACAAAAGATATAATAGTTGTCCATGACGTTTTTATTCATTTTTGGGCTAAAATATATAATTGATCTCTGCAAATATATGTTTATTTTCCATTCCACTTTGGTGTTCAGAAAAAGATAAATTACATTAATAATTACGCTATGATGAATAAAGACCGGGCAGATGTGCCCTCGCATACGATACAAGTAGCTGGACGCTAATATCTAAATGACATCGATGTACAGCTCGGCCATCAAAAGTGAAATGTCGAAAACAACGTAACGTAGTACTCTGCTAACTAGTACAGTAGTGCCTTGTAAGTGTATGCAGATTCAAGTTCAAGGTGCAGTATAACGTGACTGTTCTGTTTCTTCTCGCAGAGTGGTAGTTATTATGTTCAGGCCGTAGCTACTTGCAATTGTTTACATGCGCAAGCGATAACAGCACAGTGCATGCGTAGTAATCCTATAGATAAACGCACAAGCCTCCGGCCTTAAATAATGAAGCATCTTAGATCAGGGCTACGGCGAGCCTGATAGACCTGCCGAGAAGGGGGTTGACCCTCCCAATTTGTTACCTCTAATCTATTACCTTCCACAAAATAAGTTAGAAATGAGTTTCAACACGCGGAACGTCCACTTACTTACAAAATTGCTTTGAAGCAGGTTTTTAATTCCAAGCGTCATGAAGTACGCTTTCATTTAGATTCAGTCTTTACAGTTTAAGATCAGGTAAAATAATGGGCTCTGCTTCAAAACGCAATTAGTCTACCACCAGAATTGATTAAAACCACCATAATTCGAACTTGTTACGATAGCTAATGTATGTTGTAACTAAATACAAAAAAGTTATAAACTTTAAAATCTTCGTTATAGAACTTTCTTGTAGAACCACAAATTGTTCAACAAATTCAGGCAGTCGCTACAGAAAAATTCTGGTTTACAAAACACCGTGTTAATTATCTAGAACACCTTCTGATGAAGAAATAGATATACATTGAAGTGCAATTCGTCGGAGAAGAACGGTACCACATTTTACAAGCATCTGTGACATCACACGTCTTAGAGTACTGTTACCCAATCATCGAGCCAACGAGCAGCTTACAGAAAGAAATGGCCAATAGAGGTGGACAGACGTCACCGAGGACACGCCTACTTGTGTGACGGAATGGCTCTTGCCGTGGGAGAAAGAGAGATGTACAGCGTAAAAACCACGCCTACCCCAACGCGCAGCGCTAATGACGTGCCGAGGAGAGCCGGCGTGAAGAGGGAAGCATGCAGAAATCACTGGTTTCCCCTTCTCTACTCGCCTAGCAAGATTGTGAAACTCTGGGACGACTTCGCCTCGTGTGCAGAAGCTTCCAGACCAGGTTTGTCACGTATAAATAGGAGTGCGTGCGCAAATCAGTCAGTTTTGAGTCTTAGAGTTGTTTCGGGCAAGGCGAGTAGTGAGTGTGAACCTGTGACAGACGAACTGGTGATTTGCAATTGTGTGTGTGGTACGTAATTCTGCCGTGAGCTGCAAATGTGATTCGGCGGAAATAACGAACATTTTGAGTTAGTGCATCTTGGCTTTTTAATTCTTCGAACCCACAAAGTCACAATTGGTGTCAGAGAGTGGGATATTCCAGCGATGGAGGCTGCATTGGCACAGATTCTAGAGAAGTTGGACGCAGCAAATAACCTGGCCGCAAGGATGGAATCGGCTAATAGCAACTTGTCCGCGACGATGACCACGATTATGGCCAAATTGACCACAGAAATGAAGGCTGCGAAAGAAGCCCTCGCCCCCAAGTTTGAGGAGTAGTTGGCTGGCGTGAAGGATAATGTCACGGAGCTGGGCGTGCGCGTCGAAGACCTAGCGACCCGCGTTAATGAGCCGGAAGGAAAGGCCGACAGCAGAGTCAAGTCCTTGAACACCATTGTGGAGGACGTCGTCGGCAGGAGGTTGAAGGACTTGAAGGTCGACGCACCGGGACGTGACGCAACATCTGCGCGCATCAAACCCCTTAAATATGACAGCTCGAAAACGTACGAGGCCTTCCACCGCCAATTCGACACGGTGGCAAGACACAACAAGTGCTCACCAGAGGAAGAGGCCGCATAGCTAATAGCCACCTCCAGGGACGGTCCACAGAATTCCTAAACGCGGTCCAGACAGCGGTGGCTCCCAAGGATATCTGGTAGGTCCTGGAGAACCGTTTCGGGAACCACCGCCTAGCCGCAGCATACCGCAGTCACCTGAAGACAAGGTCACAACAGCCAGGTGAGACGCTGCAGGAGTTCGCCTTGGCAATTGAGCAGCTGGCTAGCAAAGCCCTAGTTGACCTCCCACCGGAGTTCGTATCCCGGGAAGCCGCCTACGCATTTGTTGACGGGGTACAAGACGCCGAGACATCGAGATACATCAACGCCTAATGCTAGGCGATTACGCAACTATTCATGAGGCGCTAAGGGCAGCACTGATGATGGAAGTGACCAAGGTGACGACTACCCCGACGACAGGAACCAGGAGTTTCCGCTACAAGACAGACCGAAGGCCAGCCGAGGGACGCCGGCAAAGACCTAGTGGCCTGTGTTGGGGATGTGGACAGCCGGGACACCTGGAGAGGAACTGCCCACACCAATGAGAACAGCCGGGAAACGAGTAAGGGACATTGTGGCGAAAGGCGCGTCGGCGCCGTCACCAGCGTCCCCTCAAGCGACACTGCGCGCCGTCAGCCGACGGATGGATGACAGCCTCATCGCAGACGTTCGGTGAGAGGGAGGCTGTGTCGCGTGCTGGTGGACACCGGGGCAGACGTGATATTCATCAGACTTGACATAGACAACAGTTTGCTGTCCAGGAAACCAAGCCGCACATACCACCTGATGGCGGCATCGGGAGACACCTTGCCTGTAGAGAAGGAGGCTCTGCTGGAGCCTACCTTTGGACGGAGTGCCGTGCGCCTGCGGGTGTTCGTCGCGAAGGTTGCTGAAGAGGTGATCCTGGGACTGGATGCCCTCAGGAGCCACGAGGCGACGGTCGACGTCAGCAAGAAGGCCCTGCGTCTTAACAGAGAACAGGTCATATCCCGGCAAACCGAAGAGCGCATTGGATTCTCCAGGGTCGTCTTGAAGGAAGACGTGGTTGTCCACGCGAGAAGCGAGGTGGTTGTGACGGCACGACTGGAAGGCCAGTGAACCAGGAACATGATGCTGGACGAGAAAACCCCTGTACATGGACTATGTGTAGCCAGGGCATTGTTGCCATGCCGAGAGGAGGTGCCACTGAGGCTGCTCAAACTGACTGATATCGATAACGACATTCAAGCTGTGATGGAGTTGGGGACGTGCGAGTCTGTGGTCAGTGTGACAGCAATCGACAACACCGAAGAGCAGGTGCCAACGCAACACCAAGGGCCCCAGCTGGAAGGCTTACTGGAGAGGGCTGCCGACCACCTGACCGCAGAACGGCTAGAGAAGGTTCGGCAACTTCTGAGACGATACCTGAAGGTAAAAGTGACTACGACGGCACGGACAAAGTGCTTCACTGCATCGACACCCGAGACGCCCAGCCTATTCGGCAACCACCTAGACGCGTTCCGATTTCGAAACAAGCTGCGGTACGAGACTTGCTGGAGGACATGAGATCAAGGGGAGTGATTGAAGAGTCTGACAGCCCTTGGTATTTCCCTGTAGTTCTGGTGACAAAGAAGAGCGGTGAGCTACACTTCTGCGTGGACTACAGGAAGTTAAACGCTGTCACCCGGAAGGACTGCTTCTCCATACCCCGGATTGACGATACCCTGGACACACTAGCTGTTGCTCAGTGTTTCTCAACCCTGGACCTGAAGTGGGGCTACTGGCAGTTAGCTTTAGACTCGATTACAAGGACAAGACCGCATTCTCAACAAGCCAAGTGCTTTGGCAGTTCACAGTTACGCCCTTTGGACTCTGCAACGCACCAGCTACCTTCCAACGCTTCATGGAAAGTGTGACTAGAAGATTGACTTATGACGCCTGCCTGCTATACCTAGACGACATCATCATCGTCGGCAAGGCCTTCGAAGACCGTCTGGAAAACCTGAGCAAGGAGCTACAAAGATTGCAGGCCACCAATTTGAAGCTGAACGCGAAGAAGTGTCAGCTTTTGCGCAAGAAAGTCAACTACATGGGCCACATAGTCTCACCAACCGGAGTGGCCGCAGATCCGGAGAAGACACAGGGCGTGACAGTTTGGCCCCGCCCAAAGGACAAGCAGGAGTTGCACAGTTTCCTGGGGCTGTGCAGTTATTACCTCTGTTTCATAAAGGGGTTCTCCTACATTACCAAGCCCCTCACCCGCCTGACAGAGGAACATCGACCTTATGAGTGGACGGAGGACGCCGAAGGTGCTTTCCAGCTCCTGAAGAAGACACTGTGCAGTGCTCCTATTCTGGGATTTCCACAACCAGGTGGCGCTTTCATTGTGGACACCAACGCCAGCAACCATTGCATTGGAGGCGTCCTATCGCAAATCCAGGACGGCTACGTGCGGGTGATAGCCTACTATAGCAATACGCTATCCAAGGAAGAGAAGAACTACTGCATCACCCGACGAGAGTTACTAGGGGTAGTAAAGACAATGGAGCACTTCTACAAGTACCTGTGTGGTCAGCCATTCCACCTGAGGACTGACCATTCCGCTCTAAGCTGACTACTGAGCTTTAGAAACCTGGAAGGCCAGACAGCACGGTTGGTCCAGAGGCTACAGGAGTATGACTTCACTTCTGAACATCGTAGAGGGAAGAGCCACGACAACGCAGACCCCATGTCCCGAGACTATGTCCAGAAGATTTCGGCCAATGCACAAGAGTGGAAGAGACGAAGCGTGCCGCAGCTGTCAGAGTGGTCACGGCAGTGCATGCGGATGGCTGAGATAGCGCAGGCCTAAGGAGCGAGCAGCTGGTGGACGCCAACTTGGGGCCACTCTTATGGGAAGTGGAGGCAGGGACGAGACCAACCTGGAAGGACATCGCACCGAGGAGCGCCACCTACCAGTCATACTGGGCCCAATGTGACTCGCTGAAGATCAGAGAGGGCATGCTGTTCCGGGTATGCGAATCACCCGAAGGGAAGACGCAGAGAGAGCAGTGATACTTCCCCGAAGTGAGGTAGCGGAGGTCTTAGAGAAAGTCCATGCCGGTGCTACAGGAGGGCACCTGGGAGCAATTCGGACGATCGACAAACTCCGACAGCGCTACTCCTGGCTGAGGCTCCGAGCAGATGCTGAGAGATGGTGCCGACAATGTTACGTATGCGAGGCGAGTCGCAGGGTGGCATGCAGTAGTACAACGTCGGAGCGCAATTTGAAAGGATCGCAGTCGACGTAGCTGGACCATTCCCAGTGTCCGATCGAGGCAAAAAGTACCTGATGGTGGTCGTGGACTGCTTCACCAAGTGGCCGGAGGTGTTTGCCATCCCGAACCAGCAGGCCAAGACAATCACACACTACCTCGTGGATCAAGTGTTCTGACGATTTGAGGTGCCATTAGAGCTCCTCAGTGACCAGGTCACCAATTTTGAGTCCAACCTGATGAAGGAGGCACTGGAGAGACTTGGGGTGAATAAGACTCGCACTGCACCCCTTCATCCATAGTCGGACGGCATGGTCGAAAGGTACATCAAAACCTTAGAGGAACATCTGAGGAAGGTCGTGGCCAGCCATTAGCGAGACTGGGACATCAAGGTACCACTGTTCTTGCTGGTCTACCACTCGTCAATACACGACACCACGGGGACGACGCCAGCCAACTTAATATTCATCCGAGACTTACGCCTCTTGTGGCCTGGCTTTCGGAAGGCCTCCGGAAGCGAAATAGCCAGCGACCGAGTATGTGGAGAACCTGGTGAACCACCTACACGACATGCACGAGATGGCTTGCCAGAACATCTAGAAGGGGAGCGACCGCATGAAGACCGGATACGACAGGCAAGCCAACATCCAAGGTTTCCAGCAAGGTGATTCGGTCTGGTTGTACCACCCAACCCGGACCAAGGGACGCTGCCCGAAGCTTCAGCAGCCATGGAAAGGACCGTACCGAGTGGTGAAGATGATTAAGAACGTGGCTACCGCATCCAGAAGGCGCACCTAGGAAACATGTTGGTAGTACATCTGGATCGTCTGGCCCACTACGATGGTGCTGTTTGGGAGGACCAGCCTTGAGGAGGGAGCAGTGTTACCCAATCGTCGGGCTTACGGGCAGCTGACAGAATGAGATGGCCAATAGAGAGGGACAGACGGCATCGAGGCTACGCCTACTCGTGTGACGGAATGGCTCTTGCTGTGGGAGAAAGAGAGATGGACAGCGTAAAACCCATGCCTACGCCAACGCGCAGCGTTAATGAACTGCCGAGGAGAGACGGCGTAGGGAGGGAAGCAAACAGAAATCACTGGTTTCCCCTTCTCTACTCGCCTAGAAAGATTATGAAACTCTGGGACGACTTCGCCTCGAGTGCAGAAGCTTCCAGATCAGCTTGCTCGCGTATGAATAGGACTGCGTGCATAAGTCAGTCAGTTTTGAGTCTTAGTTATTTCGGGCAAGGCAGGTAGTGGGTGTGGACCTGTGACAGACGAACTGGTTATTTGCAATTATGTGTAGTTTGTAATTCTGCTGTGAGCTGCAAATGTAATTCGGCGGAAATAAAGAACATTTTGGGTTTGTGCAACTTGGCTTTTTAATTCTTCGAACCCACAAAGTCACAGTACAAATAATTCTTCTCTGACAGATGCAAGAGCTTGACAAAGGAAAATCTCCTTATGACCTTCCTTGTTTAAGCCTTCAATTAAGAGTTCTACGAAATTATTTATCATCATGTGTGTATTTGTTTGTGCTTCATATGTTCCTTGGTGATTCCCTCACAGTATCTTATTCTTATTTGCTTGATTATTTTACTACTTTATTGCACTTAGAGAATGGTGTGTTAGTTATCAATTATTAGCAGTAAACATTAAATGTAAAAAAGGACATACGTTTGTTTTTCCTGCTTAGGGTTGCCAACTGTCCCGTACTATATTGAAATTCCCTTAATTAGTGAATATTTTAAGTTATCTTCGGTTTCACACTTTGATTTGTACGGTTATTTTTTCGTTAATAGTGACAGCATACGAATCCATATTGTATTGTAATATCGTAATATGATACTCGATGAAACGAGCAAATAAGTATAATCCCCCATAATACTAGTTTGTTTGGTAAAAGATATATATATATACCGAACTTTGCCTTTCTAACGGCCTATCTGAACACCTAAAAAGCATATCTGCACTTCCTAAATTTAAATGTTGTGTGAAAAAGTTCCTATTAGAATACTGTTGTTAAGTATAATGTATTTTTTGAATATGTCAACTGCAGATAAATTATTATTATATTGTACATACAGTTTCTGAATTTTCATTTCTAAACTTGTGTTGTGTATTTGCCTATTAAATAATTTTTAGTTATAAGTACTTGACGCGTCCTATATCATGTACTATGATCAGACGAATGAATACATACTACTAGTATACTACTACTACTACTACTACTACTACTACTACTACTACTACTGCTACTACTACTACTACTACTACTACTACTACTACTACTACTACTACTACTTCTGCTGCTGCTGCTACTACTACTATTACTACTACTACTACTACTACTACTACTACTACTACTACTACTACTACTACTACTACTACTACTACTACTACTACTACTACTACTACTACTACTACTACTACTACTACTACTACTACTACTGCTGCTGCTGCTGCTGCTGCTGCTGCTGCTGCTGCTGCTGCTGCTGCTGCTGCTACTTAATCCAGCAGAAAATAATGATTATAAAACGTGTTGTTCCCCTTTTAAGCGTAATATCAGCATTACACATGGTGGCACTTCAGATTGTGTGCAGCATGGAAATAATTATGGCTGCAATCGTCAAGTATGGGGAATTAACTCTTCTGGAAATATATCCAGTTCTTTCAGTATTTCGTGATACTAGTGAATCCAACAAAACTGCAGTGCTAGTGTGCGAGTTAGTAGTGTTCTATCTCACAACGATGCATAACCTATGTTACGCAGCATATACTGTACAAACAAACTAGCAAAAACTATATACTGTGATTCGGATGTACCAAAAATGCTTTCATTGACCTTGAAGAACAATACCAATTTGACAGACTTTCAAAATTTTCTTGTTCACTTTGAAGTTGTATAAATGCAGATAATCTTTATGACGAATTCTGTTCTTTAAAATACGTAACAGGTTCAGTAATTTCTATTGAGAGTAGTTATGTGAAAAAGTGTGTAATTGTGATTACTAAGGCAACTTTTAAGGTACTAAAATACATGAAATAAATAGAGTTCTAGGGTTTGTTTCTCAGCATACCAGCATCTGATGCTCATACAAAAATAATATTTTGGTTGATGAAAAACAAATGATCTCATGATAGGAACAGTGTAATGTAAACCCAATAAACACTGAGCACAAATTAGAGTCAATTTTGATGATACAACTTCAAGAATTAGTAGTGTATGCAAAACGTAATCCTAAATTTCAGGATGACGCAAAAAGTGTACAAATATATACTTTCAAGTAAGATCCATGTATACTTTGCAATAGATAAGTGTTTGTTTATTTTGATGTTAAACTAATTTAGAGATACATTAATATTTAAACATTTATAAACTTAAGCAGTCTGTCTCCTTTTAAAGTAAAGCTTGGCAACTCTCCCACGCTTGACCTTTTAAAATCAAACTACTTTCCAATATTTTAGCTACTTATGTCCGTGATCAAGGTTCCGAGTTCGAATCATTTGGTGCGAGCTCATTGGATACAAACTTTTCAACCGTTTTCCTTATCCTCCCTGAAAACAATTGCCTGGAACACTCGGAACCGAGCCTTTTTAAGCACTCCTAAAATTAATCGCTTCTCTACATGCGAACCATGAGCCGAAGAAATACAATTATTTATAAAGCTTTTAAAATGTCAAGTTGAGGCGGTTCATATGTGATTCACGTAATGCAATGTAGGAAATGTCTATCCCTTCTATAGAGGGAAACAAATCACCTCGCAATAATCCTATGGTCTGTTTTTATGTCCTATCTTGAAATTTGTTTCTTTTATTTTACTTTATTGAATTATTGTTAGTGTGGCTGTATGTAACGGTTCTTCAATCGAGCAATCAAGAGAAAATCACTGAAGTTCACCTCAGTGAGGTGTTTTACATCGAACCGCTTAATGTGGCTTTACCTGGATGGTTTAAAAGATCAAGATTACCTGAATCGATAGTATCGACTAGTTGACGAATTTTGCGGACAATTGATTGTCTTTCTGCGATGTAGTTGGAGAATACGATATAAGAAGCACTAGACAGTTTTAATCAGCAAATTTTCAAAAACTTGTTTTATCTGTGATATTAATAATTAAAATAGCACCGTGAACATGTTTGAGGTTCACTTATTACAGGGTTCTCCTTTGAAGAACGTCTCAGACGCAATTAAAGGTTTGCTAAATGAAGTTACCTTCGATTGCTCGGATTCTGGAATTGAACTTCAAGCTATGGATAATTGTCATGTTAGTTTAATATCAATGATTTTGAGAAGTAATGGGTTTCATAAATATCGCTGTGACAGAAGACGTACAATGGGAATCAACTTAAGTAGGTATGTATCTTAGTAAGGTTACAATTTAGGACTTGTCACGCACCTAATAAATGACCCCTCTTTATTACGTTATTGAAGTTTGAGCAGTACGTAATTACCACGTGCACTAGTAGCTATGGTGGCAGCTGCCGATGGAGTTTAGTGTAGTTAGAGTTGTTTGGTCAGGCTGAATGCCCGTCTCCAGTAATCTAAGTCATTAAGCAGCTCAACTAACGTGACGCGTCAATTTTGATAACACAACTTCAAGAATTAGTAGTGTAGGCAAAAAGTAATGCTAAACTTCATGCTGATGCAATAAGTGTACAAATATATACGTTCAAGTAATATCCATGTGTACTTTGCAATAGTTAAGTGTTTGTTTATTTGATGTTAAACTTTGTTTCACTAAAGATTATACATTGCAGATATCGTATGTTTGTCTCTTGTTTTTCTGGTAACTAAAGCAAAATTAAGCATCGGATTAAGCGTTCTATGAGGTAATCGATAGTCAAAGAGATTATAATATATTTTCTGTGACACTATTTTAGAGTGCACCTTCCTGAAGAAGAATATTGTGGCCTTTGTCTTGCAAATTTTAACTTTATTCTTCTGCTTGACCCGATATATTGATTCTGGTAGAGATAATTCGACTCTTTGCACAGTTAGACCTATTTATAAACAGAAAGGCTCCAAAAATGATGGAAAATTATCGCCCTATATCTCTTTGCTTTGGATTTTCAAAGATTATCGAAGGACTTTTCCTAGAACAGCTCCAGAGCTTCTGTAGTAAATTTAATATTATATCACAGAATCAGTTCGGCTTTCAGAAAAAGAAATCAACAATACATGCAGTTGGTAAGGGAAATGATATAATTGTTAGAGCATTAGATAGAAAGGAGTTAGTGATAGCGATTTTTCTTGACCTATCAAAAGCTTTCGACTGTGTTAATATTAAACATCTATTGGCGAAATTAGAAAACTATGGGATAAGAGGCATACCATTAAAATGGTTAAGCTCGTACCTGCAAAATAGGGTGCAGTGTGTCGAAATAATACACAATTCAGGAGGAAAGTTGAAAAAAGTTAGATCAGCATTGAAAGTGTAACACATGGAGTGCCTCAAGGGTCAAAACTGGGACCATATCTGTTTATCCTATATATAAATTTTCTATTTAAAATAATACAGGATGCAGGAGGATTAGCCATTGGATATGCAGATGATACAACTGTAGTGGTAACAGGTAAGACAGAGGCAGAAGTTCAGGAAAAAGCAAACTCCTTATTAGAATCAATTAGCACTTATTTAGAAGCTCTGGGAATGGTACTAAACACAAAAAAAAAAAAAACCGAATGGATGCAAATTCAGCTCAGTAGTAGAAAAAAAATCTGACATCACATTAAAAGTACAAAATAAGCAAATTAGCCAAGTAGCACAGACAAACATTTTAGGATTAGTTATAGACAGCAGTTTAAAATGGCACACACATATAGAAAAGATCAACAAGAAAATAAACAAGGGCATATATGTATTAAAACAGACAACACAAATTATGGATGAAGTCAGTGCACTGAAGGTTTATTATGCATTTATACATGCACACCTAAGTTATGGGGTTATTTTATGGGGGGCAGCAGGTAAGAAAAATATGTTAAAAACATTTAGGCAACAAAAGAGAGCAATAAGAATAATGGAAAAAATCCCTAGGAGACAATCATGTAAAAGTAGCTTTAAAAAACTTAAAATACTCACATTACCCTCTTTATATGTACTTGAATGTCTCAAACATGTAATAAGAAACCACATAGAAGGAAAAATAGAAACATTCATGAATATAATACAAGAACAAAACAGAACTACTTTAGAAATAGGTTCAAGGGAACATTAGCTGCCAAATGTATTGAAAGTACTGCAAAAAAATTATATAATCATTTACCTCACTCTATCAAGGCAATAAATGAAGAAAATTTACGCAATAAAGACTTACCTAGTGAAAAACGCTTTCTACTCAATTGAGAAATACAAAAAGGGAAGAGAGACTTAGTTTATTAAATTTTGTTATCAATCTATTGTGTATATCTAGAACTGCTAATAATCTGTAAATATATTTATTTGTTTTATTATTGAACTGTAAAAATGTAATTGTAGTGTTACTTTTGACGATGCTTTGTAAAACATGTTGCAAATGGCAGAATAAAATCTGAATCTGAATATTTTTCATTAGCAAACGTATCCGTAATGATATGGATGGCAGTGATGGCAGTGAATGCCTAAACCCGTCTCTTTAGAGTGGAGGTATCGTGTCTGCTTCACATTCAAGATGTCCCGAGTTCATATCTCTGTCGTCGCCTTATACTAAACGAGAATTGACCAGTAACTCTAAGCTCTATTGACTCTGGGCTCATCTGAACATGCCTTCACTCCTTTCATTCATCGTCCGATGTGACTTATATACTTGGAAGACATTAATTAAAAAAGTAAAAAGGGAAATGCCTACCTTAAGGAAATCCAGTACTAGTCACCCCATTCCACAGTTTTTAATGTTTACCGTGAAAGCAAAAAATTGTACATTCGAGTTGAACAATTAGCTGACATTATGAACCCGAAATTGTGAGCCTCATTGTTGTACCACGCTGAAGGTTTTCAGAATAAAGTTTTATTTATTCAGATTTGGAAGATTTGACTTCGACAGCGTGTATTGCTTCGATTCAAGTGGTTTGGATTTCCCAAACGTTTCTTCTGAGACCAGCAGGTTATAAAAGTCTTCAGCTCAGTTGCTAGTTACGAGTATCGGAGTTCATGTGAGTGAGCAGTGGACGGCACAGTTTGTTGAAAGTTGACAAGCAGAGCAGCTAAAATAAAAGATTAGTGGGTATTCATTGAGTATTTAGAGCTACGTGCTGCGCATGCAAGGAATATTAAACTGCTCTGTGTGTATCTGTCTGCTGTAAGCTAGCACTAGGTTATCCAATCTAGTGAATGCCACAAGTTTGTGTTTTGTCACAGTATTTGTTTCCTTTTTACCAATGTAGCTGCTGTTTTAATAGCTTTATGACATTCATTGTTCTTTCTTAAAGTGAATCGTTGGTGATTTAGTACCCTTTCAGTCCAAATAAATAATCACTTTAACCTATATTTTGATTGCGTTTAGTATGAGTTTGACTTAATACATGATTATCATTTATTTTATTTGTAATTGTTTTGTATTTATTATTACTTTGGTGCATCTATTTTAAACAAAAAATTATTGATTAAACCGTTGCAGCTTGGAACAATTATTTTCCTAATAATGAACAAGAATCTATGGTTATCTACTGTGCAGGTGCCTTACAAAGTATTTCTCAGAACAGGTGGACACTGACTTAGTTATTACAGATACAACGTGGATACCTATTAAGGGGAGGCATCTGTGAAAAATGCTAAAATCCAGAGTTTACATCAGAACTGCTTGAAATTTTGTCGTTAGGTGGGGTATAGAGAATCTAGTTAAGATTTCAAAATTCATATTTCTATCTTAAATAGTTTTTAAAAAAAAAATATTTAGTGCTTTTTATAGTATGATTTTTGTATGTTATATAAAACGTCCCAGGTCATATAGTTTTTCTTTTAGAAACTTTAAATTTTAGATTCAGGTTTCTCTGTACATCAGTTATAAAAGTTGCTATACTTTCAAAGTGTGTATGAAGTATTTTTGGAGAAAAAAAAATTTATGTGTGAATATATTAAATTTTTCTTAATTTTTTTGCAATTTTGAGATTTAAAATTCAATAATAAATAAACTATTTAATTTAAATAAACAAAAATACCAACTTTTATTAAACATTTATTTAGGAATATGTATGCAAAGTTTAATACAAATTCGTTGAGAATTGCAGAAGTTGGAGCATTTTGAAGATGCAAAAATGTTCAAAAATTGAAAGTGCAGGAAAATGAATTTAAAGATTTAGATTGAAATTACACTACTTTCTTTACTTTGAAAACTCCATGCATCATATGCAGGCCCTACAGCTATCTTACTGCCTTCTTTCTCTTTAATTTGGTTACCTTTGGCCCTTTTTTTATAATTTTTCTATCTACAATAGTTTTTACCAAAAAAATGATAATTTAATTTTTTGCTGCAATTTCTTTACATTCTTAACATTCTCTACAATTTTTGTTATAAATGATTAGAACTTTGGATTCTGGTTCCTTTAGATAATAGTTACAAAACTATATATGTATATACTCATTTGCCCATGTCTAATGGTTCTGGAGGAGAAAATTTAAGGAATATGATAGAATTTTCTTGAAGTTTTGTCAGTTTTCTTTTTTCAATACCAATCATTATTAATTTTTTCATATACAGCCATACTGATACCAATTTTTATAGAAAACTTATCTAGGAATATACATATATGCAAAACTTAAAGAAATTCATTGAAAACTTTAGTGTCTGGACTGTAAGGAGTATTAAAAATGCTAAAAGTTGGACATGAAGAAAAATCTAGTTAGAAGCTCTAAATATAGACAACATTTTTTTTCTATGTTTCTAAACCCTCCTGCACTATATGAAGACCACTCAGCTTGTTTATTACCCTCTTCTTTTAATTTAGTCACCTTTAACTGCTGCTTGGCAGATTTATATTTGCTCAATGAACTCTGAGCACTTTGTTTTAGCTTTCACCTATCCCTAATGCTGTTAATTTTCTTGCTAGCAGGACTTACTTTGCTTGCTGCAACTTTTGCCTTAACTTTCAGTCTATCTTTATAACCCATATTAAATTCACTAACAGCTGCAATCACTGCAATTTCTTTCTTAATACAAAAACTTCTTTGTGATATTTACTCCATGGAAAATTTCATTAGCATTCTGTGCTTCTCCTTTAATGCAACTTTCCCGTAGAATAGTACTAACTAATCTCTTTATTTTTATCTATGAAATGGAAATTGTAAGTAGAATAGTTCATGCAATTCATACCCATGGTCATACAAAACTTCTGCATAGAAATATGACCCTTACCAATGCCCAGAAATACATCAAACATTCTTCTATTTACATCAAAAGGTGACCTACTAGAATCACTGTTAACTCTTGGGCTAGAATATGTTTTCACTTAACATTTACCTCAAGCAGAGCATTCTTGTATCATTACTTACTATTATGGCAAGGAAACCATATATATCATTATATTTTGCTTCGAAAAAGCCACTGTACTCCTAACCTAGCCTGGTATGAACCATATACCTACTGTTGCAACAAGAAAGAACTACAATGTTAAATCAGGCTTTACTCCTATTCTTAACAATAATATTTTAATATAAGCTGCTATCCACAGCTTTCACTTGCATGTAAACCATATTTCACAAACACTACATGCCAGTGGAAATGTTTGTTTACTTTCAAAAGTAGTAAGTGAGAAATAATATATAGAAAATGGTTGCGGACAAGTTCAGTAGCTTCCACAAACATCCACAAGATGTCTCTGCACATTACCACAGTTACAGAATCAAACCGCATAGTTTAAACGTGAGAAATTCATCAATTTCTTTGCAACACCAGAAAAAGCAATATAAATGACCACGCCCACCCATACATGGGCATTTAAATAATGACGTAGTGGCTGTTTAAATGGTGCTAGGGCCTAACTGACGGCAGATTCTGAAACTACAATGTTTAAACATAATTTTAATGCAAAAAACGGAAAATGTCCTTTTTTGTCATTTTTGACGAAATTTCACCGATGCCTCCCCTTAAGTGGTTCTCATATGTGTATTTCATGGGTACTGCCGGAAATGAACAGGTCGACGAGCTTACAAAGAGAGCTGCGACTTCCGATCTTCCGTTATTTTACACTTTCTGTCCTATTTCTTATGTAAGGCAAACATTGAAGAAGCATTATCATCATACTAATAGAAATTGATCGATTTTTATTTCTCTATGGCTTCTGACAGATATAAATGTAAATTCGTTTATTGTAAATATGTTCTCACTCACATTTTAACAAGAACATTTTTTGTTCTTATTTATTTCGATTCGAAATTAAATCCACCTCTAATTGTATTTGTGGAAATAACCTTCAAGATATCCCTTACATTTTATCTGATTTCTCTATTTTCTGCTTTAAAAGGTATGAACTTGAATTATTGCTTCTATCCTTAAGTTACACTTTTTCAAAGCCAGTTAAACATATTTTGATAAATTACAAAAGTTATCAATTTTTCGTGGCTTTCTTGAACATAATATTTCTTAAACTAAATGATTAATTTTGATGTTTATTTTTTGTCATATTCATTATATTGTATTTTATTTGGTTATGTCTTATAATTTTATTATATTCATTTTATAATTTGTAAACTGTATTCATAATATACCTTTGGGTTAAATGGGTATCATAGTATTTTATAATGAAATATATAAAAATAATAATGGATAATCACTTTTATTCTTTATTTAGAATTCACGCAGCAAGCATTATACATATATTTAGCATTTCTATTCTCCTTTTTCCTGACATTGAATGTTCTAGTTGCAAAATAGTGTGGATGTTCCTATTTCAACCGCAGTCCAATCTGTTGTTGATGGTGGTGCTGAAGATAAAGATGCCATCTTCCCCTCAGTACATAACTCTGTTTAAGGCGAGTTCTCCGATTTTGCTCTGCATTTTCTTATTTGCTCAGTATTTGGATTGTAGCATTATATACGTCTCCTCAGTTATCGACACTCCTACAGATTTATTTGGTGCTTTTATAATGTCTCTCTCTCTCTCTCTCTCTCTCTCTCTCTCTCTCTCTCTCTCTCTCTCTCTCTCTCTCTCTCTCTCTCTCTCTCTAAGTTCTTTCTTTGACAATTTGGTCGATTGAAGGAAAGTTCCAGCTCAAACCTTTCCGCGATCAGCAGTATGATGAGGTTATGCGTCCACTTTACTAGTTAAATTTCAGGACAGGGGTTAAGAGTTCATTGCGTATTTACCTGCATAATCTCTTAAAGAACGTGAATATTCAGTTCGAAAACCCTTTGAGTATATTTAATCAATAAAGCACCATCTGAAATGAACAATTAGAGTATGAAAATTGGTGAAACCTAAAAGCTTTAGTTTAATATGTTGAACAGAACTGACAACTTTAAGTTTCACAAAACTCATTTATTTGTCACTATAATCGTTATGCAACGTACGATCACGTTCAGTTTTTACAAATATAGGGAGTAAGCACATCAGACTAATGCCCTCTGTTGTATCCTGGAACTTCTTGACGTTCACTACTCGCAGACCAATACTCGTCTGTAGCTTCGGATAACTGATTGACAGCAAGTGAACTGAACTGAACTCCAACTTTTGCGCTCGAGTTGACTAGGTATGCATTTTTTAAACGTTTTCTTTATTACAAGAAAGAAAACAAAAATTGTCGAAAACACTGCAAACGCAAGCATATCTGACCACTCGTGTCGTAACTAAATAATAGTGTTACCCTGGCGGCAGACTCGCGATGCCGATCAAAAAATGATGGCCGGTGGAGATTCGGGAAACTTCGGGGCCGATCGTTACCGGAAGCGACAGACAGTTGAGCGAAGTGTTTTTAAAATAAACAGTTTTAGGTTATCTAGCAAATTGTAATTGTGAAGAGTGTATTGCTACGAGAATAAAGTGCAGTTTTTGTGTTTGTAACCTCGACTTTTTATTTCATGAACCCACAAAGTCACAACTGGTGTCAGGAGTGGGATATACGACAATGGAAGCTGCATTGGCAAAGATTTTAGAGAAAATGGAAGAAATGAACACGGCCAACGACAACATCGCCGAGAAGATGCAAGAACTGAAGGCCGAACTGACCACAGAAATGACGGCAGCGAACGACAGCCTGGCCACAGAGATTAAAGCGGCAAACGAGGCCCTTGCCGTGAAGTTTGAAGAACAGTTGGCCGGCGTGAGGGATAACGTGACGGAGCTGGCAAGCGAATGGGCCAAGTGGACGAAGGCGTCGAGGACCTGGCGAGCCGCGTTGACGACCTGGAGGGAAAGGCCGACAGCAGCGTCAAGTCCCTGAAGCCATAGTAGAGGACGTCGTCGGCAGGAAACTGAAGGATTTGAAGGCCGACGGGCCGGGACGCGACACAACATCTGCGCGCGTCAAACCGCCGAAATATGACGGCGCGTCAACATTTGAGGTCTTCCGCCGCCAGTTCGACACAGTGGCTAAGCACAACAGATGGTCACCGGAGGAGGAGGCCACACAGCTAATAGCCAGCCTCCAGGGACGGGCCGCGGAAGTCCTAAACGCGGTGCAGACAACGGCGGCGCCCAAGGACATCTGGGAGGCCCTGGAGAATCGTTTGGGGAACCACCGCTTAGCCGCAGCGTACCGCAGCCAACTAAAGGCAAGGTCACAGCAGCCGGGGGAGACGCTGCAGGAGTTCGCCATAGCGATCGAGCAGCTAGCTGGCAAGGCCTTGGTTTACCTGCCACTGGAGTTCGTATCCCGGGAAGCCGCCTACGAATTTGTCGACGGGGTACGGGACACGGAGATTCGTCAGCGCCTAATGCTCGGCGATTATAAAACCATCCACGAGGCGCTTACAGCGGCATTAAGGATGGAGGCGGCCAAGGTAGCATCCATCCCGACGTCGAGAACGAGGAGTGTCCGCTACGCCGGAGACAGAAGACCAGCTGAGGGACGCCGGCGAACACCTAGTGGCCTGTGTTGGGGTTGTGGACAGCCCGGGCACCTGCAGAGAGACTGCCCACATCAGGAAGGGCAGCGGAAAGAAGGAGTAAGGCCTGGCGTGGAGAGGGGTACGTCGGCGCCATTACCACCATCCCCTCGAGTGACAATCCGCGCCGTCAGCCGGTGTATGGATGACAACCTCATCGTGGACGACTGGGTAAAAGGAAAGCCGTGCCGCGTGCTGGTGGACACCGGGGCGGCCGTGACTATCATCAGACCTGACGTGGCAAAGGGTTCGCCGACGAGGAAGCTGAGCCGACCATACGAGCTTGTGACGGCATCGGGCGGCACCATGCCTGTGGAGAAGGAGGCCCTGCTGGAACTGACCTTGGGACGGAGTGCCGTGCGTCTGTGGGTGTTCGTCGCGAAGGTGGCTGAGGAGGTGATTCTGGGACTGGATGCCCTCAGGAGCCACGAGTCGACGGTCGACCTCTGCAGGAAGGTCCAACGGCTCAACGGAGAAGAGGTTATACTCCGTCAAACTGAAGAGCGCCTTGGAATCGGTAGGGTCATTTTGAACGAAGACGTGGTTGTCCCCGCGAGGAGCGAGGTGATGGTGACGGCACGACCGGAAGCCCGGACAGCAGGTTTGATTCAGAGGCCGCAGGAGTACGACTTCACCTCGGAACATCGCAGAGGGAAGAGCCACGGTAACGCGGACGCTATGTCCCGAAGACCCTGTCCAGAATAGTGCGGCCAATGCACAAGAGTGGAGGAAAAGGAGCGTGCCGCAGCAGTTCGAGTAGTCACGGCAGTGCCTGCGGATGGCTGGGATAGCGCAGGCCTGAGGAGGGAGCAGCTGGCGGACGCAGACTTGGGGTCACTCTTGAGGGAAGTGGAGGCAGGGACGAGACCAACCTGGATGGACGTCGCACCGAGGAGCGCCACCTGCAATTCTTACTGGGCCCAGTGGGACTCGTTGAAGACCAGAGAGGGTGTGCTGTTCCGGGTATGGGAATCACCCGATGGGAAGACGCAGAGAGAACAGTTGGTACTGCCCCGGATTAAGGTTCCGGAAGTCTTGGAAGAAGTGCACGCCGGTACTTCAGGTGGTACACCTGGATCGCCTGGCCCGCTACAAAGGCGCTGTTCGGGACGACCAGCCTTGAGGAGGGAGCAGTGTTACCCTGGCGGCAGACTGGCGATGCCGATCAATAAATGATGGCCGGTGGAGATTGGGGAAACTTCGGGGCCGATCGTTACCGGAAGCGACAGACAGTTGAGCGAAGTGTTTTTAAAATAAACAGTTTTAGGTTATCTAGCAAATTGTAATTGTGAAGAGTGTATTGCTACGAGAATAAAGTGCAGTTTTTGTGTTTGTAACCTCGACTTTTTATTTCACGAACCCACAAAGTCACAATATGTTGTTAGCAGTGTTGTCCGTTTCTATTTCCTCCTTTCAGTTATACTGAACTTTTGTATCTGTGTGTATGTGTTATTTATTTGCGATAATAATTCCTTCTACAAGAAGGAATTTTAAATAAAAACAATTAATTACCAGAGAAATAAGAATAATAATTATGAAGTCTTCGGTATGTCAAATATGACTGTTTATATGGTTTTTTTTTTTTTTTTTAATTTCAACGTTAAGTCATATCGGACGGTGAATGAAATCGCTGAAATGATGCTCTAATGTGTCCGGGTTTCATGGAACTTAGAGCTATCCGACATTCGTCTTTAAGGATAAGGGAAAACCCCTAAAAGAACTGTATACAGGTAACTCACCCTGATCGAGATTTGAACCACTTGAACGGGAGGCCTGTGCGTGAGGCAGACACGCTACCGAGGCGGGTGGTTTATATGTGACTCGTGTAACGCAGTGTAGGAAACACAAGATTAATCTCTGCCTCTTTTATAGAGAAAAAAAAGTCATTTTGCAATAATTCTGTCCTCTGGATATCTTGTCTTCTTTTAAATTCTTTATCTTAAAGATTTATTTTCATTGAATTATTGATTGTATGGCTGCATGTAAATGTTACGAAGGTTATCTTAATCGAAGTATCGATTAGTTGACAGTATTTGGCGCCAAAAACCACGCGGGCCAATGGTTCCTTTGTGTGACCAAGGTTTACGCGGGATTTGTGTGGTGTAGTTAGGGAAGAAGTGTTGGAAAAACACAGTCAAATTTAATCAGCAAATTTTATATAAATTGTTTTATCTGTAATTATTAAGTATTAAAATACAGCAGTGAAAATGTTTGAGGCACGTTTAACACAGAGTTCTCTTCTAAAGAAGGTTTTAGAAGCAATTAAAGATTTGCTAAATGAAGCCACGTTCGATTGCTCGGATTCCGGAATACAACTTCAAGCTATGGATAATTCTCATGTTAGTTTAGTATCAATGAATTTGAGAAGTGATAGATTCGATAAATATCGCTGTGATAGAAACCTTTCAATGGGAATTAACTTAAGTAGGTATGTATCTTGGCAAGGTTATATTTTGGGGCTTGTCACGCACATTATAAATGAGTTCTCTTTATTAGGTTATTCAAGTTTTTTTTTTTGAGCATGTATGCATCATGTAATAGTACACTAGTAGCTATGGTGACACGTGCTGATGGAATTTGGTGTAGTTCTGGGTATTTGCATGCTCAGACAGAATGCTCGTCTAACTTAATCTGTATCATTAAGGGGCTTAACTAACGTGACGTCTCAGTGTTTGCTTCAAAGATGAGTATGAACATTTTATCTCTAATGTTCATTTATAACTATAGCTCTTCTCTAATAGGATGCTTATGGACTTTTAATAACAGTGAACAATCTGTTTCCCAATGCGCTTTATCTCACCTCCCTTCTGATGAAGTATTTTCTCACATCTTTCTGCAGCGTGTTGTAACTGCCCCCCCCCCCCCATCACTACCTGTGTATCTGCACTTGTTCCATTTAGTAAATGAATTATATAACATTTTATTCTCTGTATACATGAACACTATCCTAGCTGTGTATGACATTTTGTTACTTTTTTGCAGTATGTCTAAGATTCTGAAGTGTGCAGGGAATGAGGATGTAGTGACAATGAAGGCACAAGACAATGCAGACACAGTCATGTTTGTGTTTGAGTCTCCGAACCAAGAGAAAGTATCAGATTATGAAATGAAGCTGATGAACCTGGACCAGGAGCATCTTGGGATTCCAGTAAGCACATTATCAACAACAGTATGTTAACAATAGCACCCACAAGGTATTGTTTAAATAAATCAATTTGTTTTTATCAGGAGACAGATTACTCGTGCGTGATCAGATTACCTGCCCAAGAATTTGCTCGTATTTGCCGAGATCTGAGTCAATTTGGAGAGTCGGTAGTCATCTCGTGCACCAAGGAAGGCGTCAAGTTCTCGTGTGCAGGAGATATTGGTTCAGGTAAGCAAATGTCACGTAGAGGATATATTACATTTTACTCCCAATAGATCTGTTGAATCCTTCAGTTGAATTTTTGGAAAAAGTTTAACATAATATTTTATATTAACTGTGCTATTATTAACACTGTTTTGCGCAAGAAAACAAATTATCAGTGGTGATGCAGCTCACACTTTGGATTACTTTAGGTGTAAGGAAAAAAGTGCAAATAAAGAAATTTATAATTTCCTTTCATGGAAGTGTTGAAAACAGTGTTGTGTAAGTCGATTAATGACACTAATCAACACTAACATGTTTCAGAGGCCACGTTCCTCCATTGTCAACCGGCCATTGACTGGTTCTCAGTGGTGTAGCTGGCGATATTTTGTCAGAGATCTCTGGTGGCAGTTCGAGGAGCTTGCTGAACAAATCTTTGTGGGGGATGTCGAAATTGAATACTTTGTTTCTGTTTTTTTAAATGAAAATTTGTTCCCATGTGGACAGTTCTTGTTTTCCTGTTGTGTGTTTAAGTAGTTTTGGTTCTGGGTGTATGTTTTCGTTTTTCCAATATAAATTTGACTAGTCACAACTTATATTAGTTGCAATTATAGTCACAAAAATATGACTTCGTCACAAAAAAATGCTAAATCAAACATGATAGTTACAGTATATAAAAAGAGTTCCAGAAATAACACAAGGTTACAGTGAGGTGATGCACAGATACCCAGCATTTGTCTTAGCGACTGAGGGAAATCTCAGAAAAACCTCAGTCAGGTATATATTGCATTAGATTTGTATATCACTGAGGTGATACCTGAAAGATCAGTACTAATAGGTATTAAAATATACAATCTTTGTCTTGGAGGTTGTGAAGTGCATTTCCCAGGTGAACAGGAATCATGAAACAAAAACTGGGATGGATGACTTGTTTACTTATTTCTAATTCTAAATAAACAAGTCATTTAGTGCAAAGGGTAATTAAACCCCATAGCTCAGTTGGTAGAGCAGCTGCCTGCCATGCTAGGGGTGCTGGGCCGATTTCCAGCTGTGGGGATGGCGACTTTTCTCCGACCAAGATGATTCCCTATCTTCCCCAGAGCGTGGAAGTATAAAATGAGAGTGCAAATGTGTTCGTGATCTAATGATTAAAACCCAACGTATACGAGTTAACACCTTCGAAGGAGAACGGCCGCCGATATGACCATTAGAGTTAAAGGTCTATTTATGGAACAAATAAAAAGTAATTAAAATTGGGTATTCATGAATTCATCAACTGAGTAAAACATAATTTAGGAGCAAGCTTTTAACTTCATTTTTAAATGCTTTGATATGCAAAACTTTGATGGTCTCTGGCATTTTATTATGTAAGTTAACACCTTTATGGGAAACTGAATTCAAACTTTGTTGGAGATGGATTGATGTTGCTATTCGTGTATTGTATGAATGATATTCATTGTTAAGCTTAAAGATGCTTTTATTTTCATGAAAGTGTTTCTAAGATATATATGCACGGTAAGGATTGAATTTTTAGATCTGAAAAAAGTGGTTTACTTGGAGTACAGTGCTTCACTTGTTTGATTAATCTTATTATTCTTTTTTTGTAATTAGAACACCTTAATGCAGTTGTTGGAATATTCCCAAAAGGGGATTCAGTATTTCAATACTGAATATGCAAAGCCAAAATAGCACCCTTATAGCATAGTTGGCTAGAAAGTTGACATGCTCTGTCCAGCCCCCAAAAACTTGGTGTATGTGCCCTCATTTACTAATAGATTAAATATTGAGACTGAAACAGGATTAGGTATTTTAATTCAACCATTTGGTACCTAAAACACAAATGTCAACTGACTCCTATGTCGCTATAACTTCCATAATGGATTTGATGACTAATTAACGGTTCATTATTTTGTGATTACAAGAATCAAGGTCTGTTGTGTTTTAAGACTGATGTGATTGGCTGTCCAAAAGTTCTATGGATAAAGAAAAACTTCTCAGTTTGTATGTATTTGATGAATCTCTTGTGTTTCTGAATGTCTCTTAATTTTTGCTACATAAATTTGGCCACATGCTTTGCAGTTCTTTGGATAAATTTCTACTTTTTTGTTGTGAAGACTTGGCTCCTGTTATCTGTTACAGAGAAACTTTTGTACATTGAATTTATTTTGTGGAGCTAAACAGATTGTGTAGTTTATTAATATGAAAAGAGTGCAGATTTGGCTAAATGCCACAACTGAACGTTCAAAAGAATTAGTGAGTGTACTAATTAACTGTGTCACAAGAGGGAAGGGAGTTGTGTTAAATTAATTTTGTGAATAAATTTGACCCTTCCAAAAGGTCTTCTGTCAAAGCCTTACTCTTGTTTGTTAATACGAGGGTGATTTGAAAAGTATCCGACCTAATAAAGATACAAGACATTTTGTCAGAAATTTTTAATAACTCATTCTCCTCGTAACTCTACACACCTCTCCCAGTGATGCTCCCATCTCTGTAACCCATCCAAATAGTACTCAGGTTTTCAACATTATATCTTTGTAACTCTACACACCTCTCCCAGTGATGCTCCCATCTCTGTAACCCGTCCAAATAGTACTCAGCGCTTTTCAACATAGTCTTCTTGTAACTGTACACACTTCTCCCAGTGATGCTCCCATCTCTGTAACCCGTCCAAATAGTACTCAGGTTTTCAACATTATATCTTTGTAACTCTACACACTTCTCCCAGCAATGTTCCCATCTCTGTAACCCATTCAAATAGTACTCAGGTTTTCAACATTATATCTTTGTAACTCTACACACTTCTCCCAGCAATGTTCCCATCTCTGTAACCCGTCCAAATGGTACTCGGCGTTTTTCAACATAGTCTCCTTGTAAGTCTACACACTTCTCCCAGTGATACTCCCATCTCTGTAACCTGTCCAAATAGTACTCAGTGCTATTCAACATACTATCTTTGAAACTCTACACACCTCTCCTAGTGATGCTCCCATCTCTTTTACCCGTCCAAATAGTACTCGGCGCTTTTCAACATAGTCTCCTTGTAACCTCTGTAACCCATCCAAATAGTATTCAGAATTTTTCTCTACAAAATAATTGTTCATGAAGGTGATTGCTTCTTCATTTGACGAAAATCTGTCCTCCGAGCGTAATTTGGTATAAGTGTATTATGATGAAGCAGGAATCAGCAAGTGGTCACTGGCTCATGTTCAGTGTACTAGTAGTGTAGGGCTCTGTTGGAATAAAAACCAAAGCACATGAAATAGTTAATTATAATAAAGCTACATGATAAAATGGGAAGTGTTAAAATAGTTGTTTCTGCAGTTAATTTTGTGTGTTTTGTTTTAGCAAACATAAAGCTAGCGCAGACAAGCAACGTTGACAAAGAGGATCAGGCTGTCACCATTGAAATGCAGGAACCAGTAACACTCACATTTGCATCTCGCTACCTCAACTCGTTTACTAAAGCCACTTCTTTATCAAATGCTGTAAGTATGTTATCTTTTTTTCAAAGTTCAGGGCATAAACTGATGTTCAAAACTTTCAACTCTCATGGTAACCATTTATTTCTTTGCCACTCTCCCTATGTCAGTTTGATATGCCCTTAGTAGACCTAAAGTTTGCCACACATTTTAGGCACTTGGCCCCTAAGTGCTCATGTTGCTTCTTTATCTTTTGCCATGTGAACAGTCAGCGTTTCTCTGTGTATTTCATTCCCTAAGTACATGCAATCTGTTACAGTAGAACCTCGTTTACCTGGATCACCTGGGACTATGGCTGATCCTAGTTAATGAAAATCTGGGTTATCCAGAGAATGACAGGAAAACAATAAAAAAAAAAAACATGTACAACATCTAATATTTTTAATGAGGTTTAGAAATTACTATGTCACTCCCATCTGAAAACATATACACTGTATTGTGAATTTGTGGGTTTGTAAAATTAAAAGTCTTGTTTGCAGAAATTCAAAATGCTCTTTATTTCCATAGAAAGACACTTGTACAACTCTTTGTAGCAGGATGACGTAACGTACACCAACAACAGAATTCACCTTCAAATCACTACACGATTATCAGTTGACTCAACTCGGTACAGTTCAAATGTCCACACACGGCTCAGTGGCACGCAACTGCGACTCTCAGCTGTCCATAGTGTTATTTATATCCGACCTACTGTTTCTCGAAACCTGATAAGCCACATGAAAGCTACCGAACTAGCATGATCTTTCGTGATGTGAGAACAGCATGGAACTGTCTCTTTCTCTTTCACTCCCCACTTCTCTCTCTCTTGGTGTTTGCTCACGAGCGGCAAAACAATGCCTCATCACAGTATATTGCTTATCTCACATCCACTTTAACATTGGAAGTTATTGTCTTGACTCTCGAAATAAAGCATCAATTTCTAGTCATTTGCTGGTACAACTGTCCGCAATCAAAGCAGCGACCAGGTCCAATGCTTTCTGCACCTGTCTTGTCTGCTGGCTAGAGGGATAGGAGCAACATAAAGGTATTGGTGGTGGGCGTATTTGGTCTTGAAGGAAGTTAGGTTGCCCAAAGCGTCTCTGGGCAGCCGGAAGCTTGCTCTGGGGGGAGGGACTCTGGTCGTAATGGCCAAGGATGTTCACCAGTAAATAGGGGAGTCTAGCTTCTTGTAGATGGTGCACTAGGTCTACAATACACGGAATTCCGGAATAGGTATGAAGGATGCCCAGTATCATAGATTATCTGTAGTGTTCTGTTCTGTACATGTTGCAGTCTGGTAATGGTGTTATCAGAGCTGCTGCTGATCCCCAGACTTTGCATCCATACAGGATCAATGGCGGAATAATTGCCCAATATAGGCATAGTTTAAGATGTGTAGGATATGGGATCTGAATTTTGTGCTTCATTGTATCATAGTCCATTCTCAATTAAAATCTGTATCTTTGTTTGGTTCAGCTTTGATTTCCATGTTTTGCAGTATTTGTCTATTTTATAAACGTATTAGAATATGCTATTGAGCTCCATATTCTCACTAATGAGTGGGGTGTAGGATCTTGTTAAATCCCCTCAGTACAACGAAACATTGCTTTAAACTGTTTACTTATGAAGTGCATTGCTTTGGTTGTCCTTATCTTGTATATTTTAATTTTTCTGAGCATATTTTTAACATTTATCATGACATTACAGGTGCAGCTCTCAATGTCGCCAGATGTGCCGCTTGTAGTGGAATACAAGATTGGAGACATTGGCCATATCCGGTATTATCTCGCTCCCAAGATTGAAGATGATGAAAACTAATTACATTTTCATGTTTTTAATATGTCCAGTAAAGCTCTGTTGTAATTTTAGCATTCCTTTATCTTTCGTATATCATCAGTGTGTAAACTTTTTGCCCAGAGTTGGGCAATGCTGCGCTAATGTTTTTAAAGCAGAGAAATATGTAATAAATTTAAATTTTCTATGATGTGTGTCATTCTTTCATAGCAGATGCATATCCCATGTTTGTATGTTAATGGTCATATTGCTAGGAAAATGAACACTCTTGTCGTTTGTAAGTGACCAAAGTCCTTCTAATTCTGCAAACAATGCAGGTTCCATTTTGAAAATTTACTGGCACAAACATTTTCTAAAGGCAGATGTTATTGTTTATGTATCTGTAGTCGTAGAAAGCTTTATTTCTTTATTAATGGCATATATTAAAGATGCAAGCTTTTGAGGAAGTCATAACAAAATATTGTATTTTCCCCAAGAAACATTTCAAAATTTAATATTGGTTTGCTGGGAATTAAATATGTTAAAGTTAATTTGAAAACAATATGCAATAATTATAAAAAAATATATAATTTAGTCAAGTAACATACACATCATTGCATTTCTCCTTTATTAATATGACTCACCTGTGAAGGTGAACAAATAAGTCTCTTTGTGAGTGAAGCATATATCTGCCAAGTTGGCAATTTTTGATGCTCACTATCTTTTTTGAGGGAAGGGGCAGTACAGTACTAAACACTGGAAGTGACTATTATCAGCTTCACTTACGTACCTATATTGAGGACATGTTTCGCAAACTATTGGTTGTATCATCAGCTCTAATTCGGGTAGTTCTGGAGTTGCTGCTGCAGTCTGTTGATTTTGTGATGAATTTAAATGTGGGGTTGTCTTCCGGTACGTAAGTAAAGCTGATGTGTAATAAATACGACTCATCTATAATTTAATAATTGTTTTGCTTCACTGTGGTGTTCCAATAGAGTTAAATCTCGATAAGATGTAGAGGTTTCTGGGCTTACTGGCCGAGTTCTAGTAGGAAAAACTGAAGTTCCTGACATTTCGTTTGTACGTTGTCAAGCATCCTCAGAGGACTCATGGCGGGAGAGACTGGTGTGCTATACTGGAGCTACTCTAGTTTGCAATGAGTCCTCTGAGGATGCTTGACAACGTACAAACGAAATGTCAGGAACTTCAGTTTTTCCTACTAGAACTCGGCCAGTAAGCCCAGAAACCTGATGCAGACCATAAAAGCCTAAGTTGTTTACATTGATTTCAAGTATTTTTCAAATTAACCTTTCTATTTCCAAGTCACATGGCATTTAAAGAAATTGCCAATACTTTTGTCGGATATGAGTTGGGCATCTCTTGGCTGCAAATTGCTTGTATCAAGATATTTGTTCATGTGCACACACGCCAAGGCGTAATACAAAGTATTGACATTCTATTCATTACTTTCTTGGAAGTGTTGAAAACAGTGTTGTTATGATAAATTAACTTTAAAGAGAGTCTCTCTTTAAAGTTAATTCTATTCATTGTTTCCACTTGTCTAAATTTGGCTTTAGTTCATTCATTTGCTCTCTGAAATGTTGGTAGAACTTCTGCTTTAAAGCCATGAAGTCCAAGTCCACAATGAATTTATTAAGAGTGACGTTCAAATTAATTGAAAAAAACTATTTGTAGTCAGTTTTCACACTCTGTCACATTTTTATTTTTTGAGGGACTAGCAACAGCTCCTGAAACTAGTTCCACAGAAAATAATTAAAAAAAAAAAATGTAAGTGATGGAGTGGGAAAACTGACTACAAATAGTTTTTTTGCAAATTTAAAATAAATAAAATGTTAACATGTTTTGCAATTTGAGCTGAATTTGTGAAGATTTTCTGTAAGCACAAATTTGGATTTGTCTTGAGTTTAAAATTCACGTAAAGTGAAATTAATTTTGCCTTGGGTTCAAATGAACATTGAGGTAGATACCACAGTAATACAGCAAGTGATTGTGCCTCTACATAAAATATTCCTAAATTTTGAAGAGTCACAGCATGACCAAATGTCCTTCATTTCCTTCCAGAGTTCATGATGTGTACTAACTTCAATGAAAACATTCTATAACAGCTCAACAATGTTCAGTAAAAGGTTCGTAGTTTGAGGGGGAGGAGTATGGTGGTTCTATTTAAAATTCTGAGTTTCAAAATCCTGTCTCTTATAAGAGGGAAATTTTCCATGTCATAATTTGGAACTCTTTTAAGATATGTTTCTTTTTGAGTTTGATTTATGAGTCACATGTTTACACTCAAATTTCACTTGTATAATTGAAATGTTTTCAAGATCATTCGATCTCATCCTCAGCTGTTTGGTGACTAAATGAACAATCCTCTTCTTCCACTACTACGGTGCTCCGATCCCTCTGCCATCTGGTGTTAGGGGCTCTAAGTTTTAATACTTCATTTAATGCCGGGATTTCAAAATGTATAACTTTATCACGGTTTTTGGTTATGAATATTTTTTTCCAAATATCCAATTCTATGGGTGTACTTAAAGATTTTAACAGTTTAATGTTATGGCCAATGTTGTGGTTTTCTGTCCAAAAAATGGTTTGACACTGCAGATTTTTTTGTTTGTTTCAACTTTATGTTCCTCTGGTGTTTTTTTTTGCCTGGTTAAAAAGTTTCTCTTAGTTTTCCCTATGTACCTTTTTTAACAGGTTTCACAATTTATCTGATAAATTCCCGATTTCAAAGTGTTGGATTCAACCCAGCCATCATAAGCAGGCACGTATTCAGAAGTCAATTTCCGGGGGGGGGGGGGGGGGGGGGGGGGGGCAAAAATCTACGTTGAATTATTTGCTTTTAATAATTAATCAAGGATGTATTTTTATCATATTAGTAAAACTAAAAACGGATGTAATATATTACATTCAAATTTCTTTCTCCACCCAATCTTCTACAAATTGTTCTCAGATAAGCTTGTTTTTATAAAAATTATTTGTGGTTGGTTTATTGACACTCGTCACTTACTTTTTCATATATTTATGAGAGACTAGTTTCAAAGGCCCTGGCCTCCATTTTCAATCTCTTCCCAACTGGCAACTGTTGTTATCTGCTCTCTCTGGTGGTGGAACATTGAACTTTTTTGTCAAATTATCTGCTGGTGGGATTTCAAAGTTCATTACGCGGTCTTTATTTTTCCAGATGAATATGTTCTCCCATGTTGTCAATCTATTTTGGTTTATCACTCCTTTTAATAATTTTGGATTTGGATCAATGTCATGGTTTTCATTCCAAAAATGAAATGCTACTGCTGACTTGTCTTCTTGTTTCAATCTGATGTTTCTAAAGTGTTCTTTGACTCTGGTTTTTAAATTTCTTTTTGTTTGACCTATGTAGCATTTTTCACAATTCTTGCAATTTATTTGGTATATTCCAGATTTGTTACCTGAAGGAATTTCATCTTTTGTTTTTGAATTTAGTAATTTTAAAATTGAGTATCTATTAGTAGGTGCCAAGATGATATTTTGTTCCTTGAATATCTTTTTAAATTTATTAAATGTTTTTGGATGATATGTGAATGAACTGAATATGCTGTTGCTTTCTTTTTCTTTAATAAATGTGGTTGTTTCCTTAATGGTTTTCTTTAGTTTAGATTTTCTAATTTTCTTCAACACCAAACTTTTGTTGTATCCGTTTTCTTCTGCTATGTGTATTATTGCTTTTTGTTCCTTGAAATATTCTTCTTTTTCCATGGGTATGTTGACTAGTCTGTGTGTAAGGCTGTTTATTATTGCATGTTTATGTGTAATTGGGTTGTGGCTATTATTTTTTATATAATTTTCTGAATGTGTTGGCTTCCTGTAAATTCCAAATTTTATTTTTGTATCATTCCTGATGATATTTAGATCCAAGAAAGGTAGTTGTCCATTGATTTCCTTTTCTATTGTGAATTTGATAGTCCTTTCTTGCAGATTGAGTAATTTTAATGCATCATCTAAATGTTTACTTGGTACAATTGCAAAGATGTTGGCTAACTTATTTATGAGTGCATTTGAAACACAAATTAAAAAGTCCTTCCCATTGATCTTCAAGGTTTGGTATAGATATGTTGACGACATCTTTGCAATTGTACCAAGTAAACATTTAGATGATGCATTAAAATTACTCAATCTGCAAGAAAGGACTATCAAATTCACAATAGAAAAGGAAATCAATGGACAACTACCTTTCTTGGATCTAAATATCATCAGGAATGATACAAAAATAAAATTTGGAATTTACAGGAAGCCAACACATTCAGAAAATTATATAAAAAATAATAGCCACAACCCAATTACACATAAACATGCAATAATAAACAGCCTTACACACAGACTAGTCAACATACCCATGGAAAAAGAAGAATATTTCAAGGAACAAAAAGCAATAATACACATAGCAGAAGAAAACGGATACAACAAAAGTTTGGTGTTGAAGAAAATTAGAAAATCTAAACTAAAGAAAACCATTAAGGAAACAACCACATTTATTAAAGAAAAAGAAAGCAACAGCATATTCAGTTCATTCACATATCATCCAAAAACATTTAATAAATTTAAAAAGATATTCAAGGAACAAAATATCATCTTGGCACCTACTAATAGATACTCAATTTTAAAATTACTAAATTCAAAAACAAAAGATGAAATTCCTTCAGGTAACAAATCTGGAATATACCAAATAAATTGCAAGAATTGTGAAAAATGCTACATAGGTCAAACAAAAAGAAATTTAAAAACCAGAGTCAAAGAACACTTTAGAAACATCAGATTGAAACAAGAAGACAAGTCAGCAGTAGCATTTCATTTTTGGAATGAAAACCATGACATTGATCCAAATCCAAAATTATTAAAAGGAGTGATAAACCAAAATAGATTGACAACATGGGAGAACATATTCATCTGGAAAAATAAGGATCGCGTAATGAACTTTGAAATCCCGCCAGCAGATAATTTGACAAAAAAGTTCATAGTTCCACCACCAGAGAGAGCAGATAACAACAGTTGCCAGTTGGGAAGAGATTGAAAATGGAGGCCAGGGCCTTTGAAACTAGTCTCTCATAAATATATGAAAAAGTAAGTGACGAGTGTCAATAAACCAACCACAAATAAATTTTATATTAATTTTGACGTCACTGTTACTAAATTCCTCCAAACACACATCAAGCTTGTTTTTGTCTTGTTTCTTTGGATAAAGTCTATAGAAGGACCTGTAATTGCACATTTTTGTTCTTATACCTGGGATAAAGTGATATAAGCAGCAATCAGATGATGGATTTGAAGTATTAGTTCTCCTTGAATGAAAAAGGGAATAGGTATCTGAGAATTTTAATCACTAACAAATAATATATCGGAATTAGTTAACTTTGCAATGCATTATTATAATTGACATTATTTGTGTATTTTAACGAGTTACTTGAGCAGTAACTTTTCGTTTATCTGTTAGGTTTAGAATAGTTATACAGACTTCACTTCCAGTAAAGCAAACTTCAGGGTTTATCCTCAGAAAATTCACAATAGGCATTCTATTTGTTATGCAGCTATCTTAAATATGTAGTGTTTAAATTCAAATTATTGAAGCCATTTTCGGACGATTCTATTGAAAGGCTTCGTTTCCTTGAAAGATAACGAAATTAAATCCTACATTTTATATTCCTCCAATATTTGTGTTCTGGAGCGCACGCGCAGACATTTATTTTTAAGTTTTTTTCCCCCTGTTCTGGTGTCCTCAAAACTTGCATTCCTGATGACATCTGATATCAACTTTTTAAATGGAATGTAACACGTTTGTGCTTACTAAGCACGTGGTAGAGGCAATAAACATTGATCCCGTACACTGACATGAGTCTCTCTGGTTCTCACAATTTCGCAACTCATATAAAGCACGATTGCTCCATTGCGTATCGTCATCAGGCAAACTGTTTGGTTATAAATGATTTCAACTGGAGCCCGCCTCCATAGTTTGGTGGTAGCGTGTCTGACTCCCAGTGAAGAGATCTTGGCCAACCTTGCCGCGTAAGGGGAAGGAGGGTTTACCTCCACCCACTGTCTGCGAATATAAGACGCAACGTTCCATTATGTAGAGAGAGCGAGAAAAGGGGAAATGCTTTCATAAGGAGATAGGGTTAAGTGAAAAAAATCCACCTTTGCTCATATGAGCGCAAGTTGGGTACCGCAGAAGCGATTTCCGATCAAGATAGTTTCCTCAATAGGACTTTTTACAGGGTATTCCCTTATCTTAATACGATTGTCGGGTAAATCTTATGTTCTAGTCGCTCTAGACTGATGTGATGGTATCACCAGTTTCATTTACTGCCCAACATGATTATCCAGTTAAAGGACGTTAAAGTATTAAAAATAAATAAATAAAATACTAGGTTTCTTATGAAATTATGCAACGAGCAATTTTGAGACTGTTAAATGTGCATAACAATTATTATATAGGATGAGATGTTTCGAAAATAGCTGATACGAGGGAAGTAGAAATTGCGGGAGTTGCGTATTTTATGAGCTCCACGTTCTCTTTTAAAATGATGTTTTTATCTATGATAACCTGGTTTCTTAGTTAAATAATCGTGGAAATTAAAGAGGTGTTTATCGTCTTCTCCCCAAAAATTCAAAATTGTCGTGTCCCATAGTTAATGGAAATTAAATCATTTCTTCACACTAGCCGTACATAGGCTAAGGTTTATCATCGATAGAGTCAACATGAAAAATTCAATGCCACGGCCGGGATTTGAACCACGGATCTCCTGATTTCCGTCCAGTTGCTGTTACCCATTGAGCTACCATGGCCAACTTGCTGTCATGACATTCAGTTCATTTGACTCGTATATTTCCCCGGTAAACCACTAGGGGCTCTCGCATTCCGGATACACCGTTTGTGGCGACTTACAATTAATTGTAAGTACTTGCACTGTAAGTACTACTGTGATGAAGCCTCGCTTAATCAGGCTTCATTGTAATACTTACAATGCAAGTACTTACAATGGTAAGTCGCCACAAACGGTGTATCTCGGATGCGAGAGCCTCTAGTGTTTTACCGGGGAAATATACGAGTCAAATGGAGTAACAGCGAGTGGACGAAAACCAGGAGATCCGTGGTTCAAATCCGGACCGTGGCATTGAATTTTTCATGTTGACTCCATCTACTTATTAAGAGTTTTCATTGCACTAGGCGGCCTTGTTTTTTACAGTGAATACAGACGTTAAGAAGAGAAACTTAAATAAACTTTTTCAATTCATTTTAAACTTAGTTTTATTTTAACTATTTGTTTATTAAAGGTTTGGAATGACAATTCATTTGGGGGGGGGGTCCGGACTCCCTGGACCCCCCCTTAAATACGTCCCTGATCATAAGGAACATGATGAAAAGAAAGGAAAACTGAAAATAATATCAAAAAATACCACTCTCACACGACTTAAAAACACAAATTGGCAATATAGAAAATTCACCTATCATCCATGGGCTTTTAGAAAATTTGAACAAATCTTCAAAAGACTAAACTTAAAACTAGCACCCCAAAAAAATTCAGTCTGAAGAACCTGCTAAATAAACCACTTAAAAATTCAATCCCCAACACTTTGAAATCGGGAATTTATCAGATAAATTGTGAAACCTGTGATAAAAGCTACATAGGAAAAACTAAGAGAAACTTGTTAACCAGGCAAAAAGAACACCAGAGGAACATTAAGTTGAAACAAACAGAAAAATCTGCAGTTTCACACCATTTTTTGGACAGAAAACCACAACATTGGCCATAACATTAAACTGTTAAAATCTTTAAGTACACCCATAGAATTGGATATTTGGGAAAAAATATTCATAACCAAAAACCGTGATAAAGTTATACATTTTGAAATCCCGGCATTAAATGAAGTATTAAAACTTAGTGCCCCTAACACCAGATGGCAGAAGGATCGGAGCACCGTAGTAGTGGAAGAAGAGGAATGTTCATTTAGTCACCAAACAGCTGAGGATGAGATCGAATGATCTTGAAATTATTTCAGTTATACAAGTAAGTGAAGTTTGAGTGTGAACATAGTGACTCATAAATCAAACTCAAATATGAAGAATACTTCACTGTTAATAACGCTTATGCTTTTAATATTTACAATCATTCTCCATTAATCGAGATATCTCTAGAACATTCCAACACTGAAACCCTATCTGAGCGGCAAGTCCTTTACCTCAGTTATCTTGCTTGCCGGCAATATCTGTTTACACTACGCGCTATCGTTAACTTCTTAGCAAGGCTCATTATTACCATGAAACTTTATCCGTCGATTGTTTCCTTATTTGTGCCGAAACTTTTATGCCTGTTGCCGTGACACTGCTCCCTCCTCAAGGCTGGTCGTCCCGAACAGCTGCAGACGATCCAAGTGTACCACCAGCATCTTCCCTCGGGGCACCTTCTGGATGTGATAGACCACATCGTTAATCCTCTTCACCACCCGGTACGGTCCTTACCACGGCTGTTGAAATTTGTCAATTGTTCGGTTTGCTCCCAGGTGTCCACCTGAAGTACCGGCGTGCACTTCACCCAAGACCTCCAGGACCTTACTTCGCGGAAGTACCAACTGCTCCCTCTGCGACTTCCCATCAGGCGATTCCCATACCCGGAACAACACGCCCTCTCTTGTCTTCAATGAGTCCCATTGGGCCCAGTATGACTTGTAGGTGATGCTCCCTGGTGCGATGATCTCCCAGACCGGACCCGTCCCTGTCTCCACTTCTCCCAAGAGTGGCCCCAAGTCTGCGTCCGCCTGCTGCTCCCTCCTTAGGCCTGCGCCATCCCAGCCATCCGCAGGCACTGCCGTGACTACTTGGACTACTGCGGCACGCTTCTTCTCTTCCACTCTTGTGCATTGGCCGCACTCCTCTGGGCAGGGTCTTCAGGACATGGCGTATTCGTTACCGTGGCTCTTCCCTCTACGATGTTCAGAGGTGAAGTCGTACTCCTGCAGCCTCTGGACCCATCGTGCTGTCTGGCCTTCCAGGTACTTAAAGATCAATAGCCAAGTTAGGGCGGATTGGTCAGTCCTCAGGTGGAATGGTTAACCGTACAGGTAGTTGTGGAAGTACTCCAAGGCCTTTACTACCACCAGTAACTCTCGCCGGGTGCCGCAGTAGCTCTTCTCTGCAGTTCTCGAAACTTCTCGAGCTGTTCTGTGGTCAGGTGATAAGCCGCCCTCTCCAGTAAGCCTTACAGCCAGTGCCCCAGGTATTGCATTGGCACCGGCTCCGTGTCTTGTCGATTGTCACAATGACCGCAGGCTCGCATGTCCCCATCTCCTTTCCGGCCAGGACGTTGTGATCGATGTCCGCTAGGTTAAGCTGCCTCACTGGCACCTCTCGGCACGGCAACATTGTTCTTCATTCGCTGTCCTCCCAGTCGCGCCGTCACCACCAACTCCTTTCTCACGGGTACCCACGTCTTCCTTCAAGATGACCCTGCAGATTCCAAGGCGTTCCACAGGTTGCCGGAGTATGACCTCTTGTCCATTGAGCCACAGGTCCTTCCTACCGTCGTCGACCATCGCCTCGTGGCTCCTGAGGGCATCCAGTTCCAGTATCACCTCCTCAGCCACCTCCATGACGAACACCCACTGACGCACAGCACTCCATCCCAAGGTCAAATGCAGCAGGGACTCCCTCTCCACGGTCAAGATTTCGCCCGATGCCGTCACTAGCTGGTATGGTCGACTCGGTTTTCTCGACAGCGAACCCCTGTCTACGTAGGGTCTGATGACGGTCATGGCTGCCCCGGTGTCTATGAGCACGCAGCATGGCTTCCCTCGTACCCAACAGTCTGCGATGATGCTGTCATCCATCCGTCGGCTGACGGCACGCAGTGTCACTCAAAGAGATGCTGTAGATGGCGCCGACGTGCTCCTTGCCATGCCGGGCCTTACTCATTCTTCCGACTGCTCTTCCTGGTGTAGGTCATCTTCGCGGTCATCGTTGCGGCCAAGTTGCTATTTGCAGCTTCTGTCTTCATTTCTTCCATCTTCTCGGTGATGTCCTCCTGCTTCCTGACACCAATTGTAACTTTGTGGGTTCGTAGAATTAAAAGGCCGAGTTGCAGAAATTAAAAATTTCCTTTATTTCCGTAGCAATACACTGTCCAATTCTCACATAACATTACATCACACAATCTTCCAAGGTCAAGGACAATAACAAACACTTGCAGCTGATTACATTAGCTCTCGTTACAACACTTCCAGCTGTCTGGTTTTACAACAACTGTTCACCACTGACTCACTTTGTGAGCCGTCACTTGCTTAAATACCTATTTCGTAAATTTGAGATGGTTCTGGACCAAACAGGAAAAACAATCATTCTCCGTTAATCGCGATATCTCTAGAACATTCCAACACTGAAACCCTATCAGAGCAGCAAGTCCTTTACCTCAGTTATCTTGCTTGCTGGCGATATCTGTTTACACTACGCGCTATCGTTAACTGCTTAGCATGGCTCATTATTACCATGAAACTTTATCCGCCGATTGTTTCCTTATTTGTGCCGAAACTTTTATGCCTGTTGCCGTGACAATATTAAGTACCCACTGCATATGGTAGAGGACAAAATGAAAACTATGGAGTGGGAAAATGTGTATAGCAACCTTTAGCTTTGTACTTTAGTGAACAAAGGCATCCATGGAGTTAAGGAAATGATAGGATATTATAATAAATTACTGAAGTACATAGGCTTTAACAGCTGGAGTCATTTGGTAGATAATGATTATCCGAGCTTGTGGACCGTGGTCTAGTGGAAAATGCTCTTCCAGATGTTTCATTTGTAGTTGCATCGAACATCCTCAATGGTGTGGCTGTAGCTCTCGTATTCTTGGCTGCAACTGATACAAAGTCTGTCAATTTCAGTGGCTTTTTGTATATATGTATACAGACTCCGTATCAGTTGCAGCCAAGAATACGAGAGCTACAGCCACACCATTGAGGATGTTTGATGCAACTTCAAATGAAACGTCTGGAAGAAGATTTTTCCACTACACCACGGCCCACAAGCTCAGATATCATATACCGATTAATTACTAACTTTCAAATATATATTTTTGTAATTCCAACTTGGAAGTGTTGAAAACAGTGTTATTATGATAAATTAAATTCAAAGGGTTTAGTGTCATTAATCAATTCCCTTTAAATTTAATATGTTTTTGTGTATATATATCCTAACAGAATTACTCTTATAAATTTGTGTGCATCATTGACTCATTAATTTATACAGGAGTATAAATTTATTTAGGGCAGGAGTATTTGAAAAAATGTATGTAAATGGTCACATTTTGTTAGTGTATTTGGTCCCATGCCAGTCATGCAAGTGACAGTATCTATGTTAAAAAACTGGCACAATTATCTTGCTCTGTTGGACAAAAGTATTCACATATATGATATGAATAAGGAAGGCACCTGGTCAACGGCATGCTTAGTTTCTTCCTCATTTCAAGGTGAGTTCATTGTACAGATCCTCAGATTTAGCAGTTTCATAGCAAAGCAAACAAAAAAAAAAAAAAAAAAAAAAAAAAAAAAAAAAAAAAAAAAAAATTACTTTTGAGGAGCTCAAATTATAACAAATTTTACTTAAAAGGGAAAACCTATGCAGAGATATGAAGCGTGGTGAATTGAAGCCATTCAGTCATTTGTAGTGTGGTTCAGCACAAACCGCAGCAGATGCTTGTCAGTTTACCCAAAACTGAATAAAAAGGATAAAAGAACAAAACTGCAAGAATTGCTGATCAGCTGGAGGAATGAATTGCTAAAGTTCATGTAAAATCACCAGAGTTCTGCATAGTGCTAATATTTGTTTCATATAACGTTGCCCCGCTGACATGTATCAATCCCCTCATTCTAATTGGCTAATGCTTTCGCGCCATAGGCCATAGGCGGTGTCTTCCCGTCACATTTAAACCTACAGTAAACGTCATAATAATTGCCAAGAAGATATATAAAATCATACAAATAAGAATATGAAGGCATGCAAAACTACAAGTTTATAATGAAACTGAATGAGCAATGAAACTGAAACAAGTTTATAATGAAAGGCCTTCAGCCTTTTCCACTGGGATTTAAAAAAAAACAAAAAAAAAAAAAAAAACAGCACACACACCTTGCAAATATGCTTGTCTTTCATTCTTAAAAGTCTTGTCACGCCATACTTGTGTGTCCTTCATTCATCCAAGTCTCGTCAAGGTAGTATATTTTGCGACTTGTATCCCAGTACAGTTTGAATGTCCTTAAATAACGTTTTTGCCACACAGCAATATCGCCCCTGCAGTGGTAAGTTTTCCTGTTGTCTCAATTTCATGTCGCAATGTTCCTACGCATTTAACACACCTGTATATTCAGAGCACATCTGTTCGACTTCTTTCACTGACAAAGACGGATTCTTTTCTGGGAGTGCATTAAACACATGTTCAACAACTAAGTAAACGCGCAATAAATCAATAAAATAACTTAGCTCTCGGCACAGCACACCTTCGAATGGCGATATATGACTAATCCAGTTCAAAGCAAGGCCAGTGATAAAAGTCATATAAACAAATATGTCATCACTACTGCTGAAGCACATGCTATTGTGCTATGTGCTATAGAGCAAAGGAACCTCCTCTTTACTTCGTTTAAGAATTAAGATGCATTTCAGATAAAACAACTGATATATGTAATACATTTAATTCAAACAGTTACGAAAATGTAAATCTGGCAATTCTCTTCCAACATATAAATATATATCACCATTTCCTTTCTTGGAAGTGTTGAAAACAGTGTTGTTATGATAAATTAACTTTAAAGAGTCGATTAATGACACTAAACAACACTTTTAAATTTTTCCGGAACATGTTTCAGAGGCTTTGCCTCTATCATCGGCCGGCTCTCGACTGGTTCTCGTTGGTGTAGCTGACGATATTTTGTCACAGGTCTCCTCTGGTGGCGGTTCAAGGAACTTGCTGAACAAATCTTTCTGGGGGATGTCGAAATTGAATACTTTGTTACTATTTTTTGAAATGAGATTTGTTCCCATGTGGATAGTTCTTGATTTCCTGATGTATGGTTTAGCAGTTTTGGTTCTGGATTTATGTTGTGGTTTTTTTCCCAAAAATGTGTGGCAACTGCTGATTTTTCTAATTGTTTATATTTTATGTTTCTGAAGTGTTCCTTTGCTCTTGTTTCTAAATTTCTTTTTGTTTTTCCAATATAAATTTGACTACAGTCATTGCATTCAATTTGATATATACCAGATTTTTTGTTAGATGGAATGGCATCTTTGATGTTTGAGCAAATTAGGTTTTTTAAGGAGAAATGGTTGACTGGTGCTAGTTGAATGTTTTGTTTTTTGAAGACTTTTTTGAATTTATCATAGGCCAATGGATGGTAAGTGAATTTTTTGAAAATCATTTTAGTTTCTGTAATTGAGAGGGTTGTGGTTTCCTTTAGTAGCTTCTTCTTTTTTGCTAAGTTCACATTTTTGTCCACTAATGATTTGGGAAAGTTTCTTTTTTTTTGTGCTATTTCAATTATTTTGTTGTATTCTGTTTTGTAAACACCTATGAACTTATAGAACACATTAAGGATACTGAACTAAAGGATACTAATGTTCTGTTTTTGTACAACAGAATACAACAAAATAATTGAAATAGCACACAAAAATAACTTTCCCAAATCATTAGTGGACAAAAAAGTGAGCTTAGCAGAAAAGAAGAAGCTACTAAAGGAAACCACAACCCTCTCATCTACAGAAACTAATATGATTTTCAAAAAATTCACTTACCATCCATGGGCCTATGATAAATTCAAAAAAGTCTTCAAAAAACAAAACATTCAACTAGCACCAGTCAACCATTTCTCCTTAAAAAACCTAATTTGCTCAAACATCAAAGATGCCATTCCATCTAACAAAAAATCTGGTATATATCAAATTGAATGCAATGACTGTAGTCAAATTTATATTGGAAAAACAAAAAGAAATTTAGAAACAAGAGCAAAGGAACACTTTAGAAACATAAAATATAAACAATTAGAAAAATCAGCAGTTGCCACACATTTTTGGGAAAAAAACCACAACATAAATCCAGAACCAAAACTACTAAAACATACATCAGGAAATCAAGAACTATCCACATGGGAACAAATCTCATTTCAAAAAATAGGAACAAAGTATTCAATTTCGACATCCCCCAGAAAGATTTGTTCAGCAATTCCTTGAACCGCCACCAGAGGAGACCTGTGACAAAATATCGTCAACTACACCAATGAGAACCAGTCGAGGGCCGGCAGATGATAGAGGCAAAGCCTCAGAAACATGTTCCGGAAAAATTTAAAAGTAAGTGTTGTTTAGTGTCATTAATCGACTCTCTTTAAAGTTAATATATCACCATGTTAAATAACGAACTACTTTTTACCGCACAACAGTCTATACTACAACAGTGCCAATGAGGGGTGATTAGGGCACGTGACCGTTAAGAGATACGGAGCAACCTTATGTGAAACAAGGATTAGTTCCAAGGAAGAAGTCATATGTGAGTGAAGTAAATCAGAAAAAAGAGACAAGAATTTGCCAAAACATGTGTAGAATTCTGGGGTGATGTTCCGTGAAAGTAAATTTAACATTTATTGCTGTGATAGTAGAAACAAAACTGAATGGGGTTGGGGAGTCCTGAGACTTTGTGGTCGACCCTACTTCGATCATCCTTTACAGTCCCAGTTGTAGTGACTCGCTCAATGGTATGGTACACAACCAAACTCTGAATAGGGTTGAGGGTAATGACATCTTCAGGTGTAGGGAATGTTTTTTAATATACATGAATTAAAGAACATGAGATGCCACTGCTTTTTGTGCTGCTGGAGTCCTGACACTGAGTGGTCAACCCTACCTTGGCCGATCCTTTACAGTCCCAGTTGCAGTGAATCGCTCAGTGGTATGGTACACAATCAAACTCTGAATGGGGTTGGGAATCTTGTTTTAATAGACCACAACATGAATTAAAGAACATGAGCCGCCACTGCTTTTTGTGCTGCTGGAGTCCTGACACTGTGTGGTCAGCCCTACCTTGACCGATCCTTTACAGTCCCAGTTGCAGTGAATCGCTAAGTGGTACGGTACACAGCCAAACTCTGAATAGGGTTGGGGTAATGACATGTTCAGGTGTAGGGAATGTTTTAATAGACCACAACATGAATTAAAGAACATGAGCCGCCACTGCTTTTTGTGCTGCTGGAGTCCTGACACTGTGTGGTCAGCCCTACCTTGACCGATCCTTTACAGTCCCAGTTGCAGTGAATCGCTAAGTGGTACAGTACACAGCCAAACTCTGAATAGGGTTGGGGTAATGACATCTTCAGGTGTAGGGAATGTTTTAATAGACCACAACATGAATTAAAGAACATGAGCCACCACTGCTTTTTGTGCTGTTGGAGTCCTGACACTGTGTGGTCAATCGTACCTTGGCCGAACCTATACAGTCCCAGTTGTAGTGAATCACTCAGTGGTATGGTACACAATCAAACTCTGAATGGGGTTGGGAATCTTGTTTTAATAGACACAACATGAATTAAAGAACATGAGCTGCCACTGCTTTTTGTGCTGCTGGAGTCCTGACACTGTGTGGTTAACTGTACCTTGGCCGAACCTATACAGTCCCAGTAGTAGTGAATCGTTCAGTGGTGCAGTACACAACCAAACTCTGAATGGGGTTGGGAATCTTGTTTTAATAGACCACAACATGAATTAAAGAACATGAGCTGCCACTGCTTTTTGTGCTGCTGGAGTCCTGACACTGTGTGGTCAACCGTACCTTGGCCGAACCTTTACAGTCCCAGTTGTAGTGAATCGCTCAGTGATGCAGTACACAACCAAACTCTGAATGGGGTTGGGAATCTTGTTTTAATAGACCACAACATGAATTAAAGAACATGAGCTGCCACTGCTTTATGTGCTGCTGGAGTCCTGACACTGTGTTGTCAACCCTGATCCTTTACAGTCCCAGTTGCAGTGAATCGCTCAGTGGTGCGGTACACAAACATACAACTGATTTTCAGCTTTTGTAGTGCCTTGAAAATGTCTTCTTGCAGATTTTCCAACTTTATGCAACGCAATGACAGCTACATGATGTTCATAATTACCCCATTCCATGGTGAAACCTGGAGCTAACCTCTTTCAAAGACAAGCTAACCATGGTTCAAGGTTAAGTTGTGCGCACAAGTTGTTTACATGCCAAACCGGATGTACAGTATATGTCAAAAAATTGTAACAGTATTTATGGCAAGACTATACTCTGTTTCATATAACCTTGCTCCGCTGACATGTATCACTCCGCGTCGAACTACCTTCCCCCTCGTCCTAATTGGCTAATGCTTTCGCGCCATAGGCCATAGGCGGTGCCTTTCCGTCACATTTAAACCTGCAGTAAACGTCATAATAATTGCCGGGAAGATAAATAAAATCATACAAATAAGGATATGAAGGCATGCAAAAATACAAATTTATAATGAAATGAGCAAGTTGGAACTTAATGACAGAGCAATGTAACTGAAACAAGTTTATAATGAAAGGCCTTCGGCATTTTCCACTGGGATTTTTTAAACCAGCACACATACCTTTCAAAAATGCTTGTCTTTCAGTCTTAAAAGCCGTGTCACGCCATACCTTACTTTTCGTGTGTTCTTCATTCTCCCAAATCTCGTCAAGGTAGTAGTATATTTTGCGACTTGTATCTCGGTAGTCTGACTGTCCTTAAATAATGTCTTTGCCACACAGCAATATCGCCTCTGTTTTTAGCACATTTTTCTTGCCTCTTTTTTCATTCACAAACCCCAGCTGTATAAGCAATCTGCTGAAATTTGGTGAATCTGCATCCTCATTTACAGCAGATGAAATGTTCTTTATGTTAGGGAGTTCGTTTCTAAAGAAAAAACTATACACATGACGACGCACAGCACTTTTCACGTATTTTCTCCGAGCATGCACTTTTGTTTATTCCTGCTTTTGCCTGGAGTAGTAAGTTTTCTTGTTTTCTCAATTTCACATCACGATGTTCGTATGGATCTAACACTCACACCATTAACTTCAGAGCACAGCTGTTCGACTTCTCTCACTGACAAAGACGGATTCTTCTCTATGAGTGCATTAAACACATGCACCGCAATTCTTTTTTTGCCTGTTTGTTAGGATTTACCCTTGCATGCTTCAGCGAAAAACTGGCGGTAGACTCTGCCATTATTCATAGAAGTACACGCGCAATAAACGATCAATAAAATAATTTAGCTTTAGCACTAGGCACAACAACCTTCGAATGCCGATATATGACTAATTCAGTTCAAAACAAGGTCAGTGATAAAAGTAATATAAACAAATATGTCACCACTACCGCTGAAGCACGTGCTATCGTGTCATGTGCCTGAGAGCCAAGGAACCTCCTCTTTACTTCGTTTAAGAATTAACATGCATTTCAGAAAATCAACTGTGTTGCGTAATATATTTAATTAATATGACAATTCTCTTCCAACACATATAGTTATATACAGATATATCACCATGTTAAATAATGAACTAATTTTTACCGCACGACAGTCTTTACCACAACAGCAGCCAATGAGAGGTGATTAGGTCACGTGAGCAGTAAGAGATACTGGGCAAGCTTATGTGAAACAAGGATTAGGTATAGTGTTATTTTCTTATCACTGCTCTTTGAAACTGGAGCAGATTTGTGCTTTGTTCAGTAATTAAACTTCCATCAATTCAAAACATGTGCACAGGAAATTTAACATAAAAGAAGTATTTTTTAAATAGTTGACTGATATAATTAAATGTCATGTAGGACTAAACTATTGATCAAAATACTGTGGTAATGGGGTACCCAATATATCATTGTGTACTTCAACACAAATGTTGGGATTTGCAAAACAGCTCAAATACACGAACCTACCAAAACAGGAAAATGTTGGCTTCTGTAGAAATAAAATGCAAACACTCAAGTTTTCATGTTTATTTTTCACATCAGCATGCATAATTACAAGCCATTTACAAATTGTTTCTAAAATAGTTTTATTGATGCAGAAAAATGACTAGATAAATTTGAACATTAGGGTGATAGAAATAACATTGCTGTAAGTTGGTTTCTCTTGAATGAGCTGACAGTAATGGTATTCGAATATACTTGTGCAATAGTGACTGGAGGATCTGCCAACTTTATAAAAGTAAAACTTATAAGAATAACTCTAGTCCAATGAACTGTAATAATGTGATAAGAAATTTGGAATGTCTAAAATAAATACATGTAAAGGAAATATGAATTCATGAAAAGTTGATAGTATTGGATCTTGCTAAAATTCTTCTTTGTGTCACAGTAAAATGTGAAAAAACACAAAATTATTGTCAGCAATGCTAACTTAGTCGCAAATACACAGCTTGATGACTTTGTTGTATGCACCAATTAATGATCTCTCTGATGTACATAACGGTTTACGCTGCGTGCCAACTATAAACACAACTCAGATAATCACTTGTCAACTTTCACTGCACTGATTCCTCATCACGGGGCTGCATAACACTGTCTACTAGGCTTCGCAACGGTATATGCGAAGTGAAATGTGGACAGCACAGTCTGGGGAGGGTTTTCTCCAGGATCTCCGGTTTCCCCCATCTCATGTCACCGTCTGTGGTGCCGCATGTAGTTAAAGCAGGTTTTAAACACTGCACATTCACATTTTCTTTCACGATATCGGCTACTGCCAACCTTCCGCCGTAGGTTCTGCTCTTCTCTCCTAACAAACTCTGGATGTAAGGTACTAAAGATCTGTGGCAAACTAATACCTCCAGATTCGTGTCAAGACATTTCCGTTTTGTATTTTTGCCTTCATTTCTTCCATTGCAGAGTTCACTATGGTGATTTCCTCCTTCACACTTGCCATTTTTATTCCATTTTGTCCATTTGAGCTAAGAATTTTTCAAAGTATTTCTTCCATAATGGCTTCTTATCCCACTCCGGACACCAGGTGGCAAAGTTTACCTTAAACTCCTTTGCTAACTTACAATCACCTTCTCTTTTATACAAATATCCAGCTTTAATATTTCTCTACGCCTTGGTGGCACTCAATTTGTGCTGCTAGAGTAGCTACAAAATAAGAATGATCATGGGTTCAGCTAATGCATCATCTTGGCGTTGCCAATTCCATGGCTAGCAGGCGACAGAGATGGAAGATACGTCTGTCTTTGTCTCACCAAATCCACCAGTAAGTGATCTGAGATGTACATACAAATGAAGTTTGCTTAATATTTCTGCATGTGTGTAACAATGTATACAATCGAGATTTAACTGTATTGGAACACCACAGTGAAGCGAATAATTATTAATTTTTAGATGAGTCGTATTTATTACACATCTGCTTCACTTTCGTACCTATTTTGAGGACATGTTTCGCAAATCATTGTTTGCATCTACGGCTCTTATGAGTCGCATAAGAGCCGTAGATGCAAACGATGATTTGCGAAACATGTCCTCAAAATAGGTACGAAAGTGAAGCAGATGTGTAATAAATACGACTCATCTAAAAATTAATAAATGTATACAATGATTATTGCGTGGTAGCATAACCTGAACCTTGAACCGGAGAATACTTTGCTTACGTAGCTATCGTTCATATGCACAAGAGATAAAATGACTCAATTAGATGTGTTTGACGAAAGAAGTTTGCTACAGTGAAACAAAATACTGACATTTCAACGATTTGTGAATATAGTTTCTACTTTAATGGTGCCATATTTGTATACTGGCTATAATGGACTTTAAACCAATTTTTTTTTTCATTAAAATAATAAATACAGAAGATATGAATGTGTATTTATGAAGCACTTTTTTACACCATGAATCACCTGTACTTCTAATGTTGTGCATTGTGCGCAGAAATTTTAGTCTTGCAGTAACAATATTGCTTCTTTCAAGCACAAATTTGCGACCATCATTGGTTCTCCTATATTTGAACCCAAGAGATTTCAGAATATTCTACATAGAGGATACAGAATCCATATATTCTATTTTCCCCTCATTAAATTGGTCAGCATTTTGGTACTTGGATATTCACCCATGTCTATAAATCATAAATTGTTCTATGTAAAACACACTTTTGAAAATTGTCTTAAGTTAGCAGCACATTAATAAAACTATAAATAGAAGTATTTATAAACAGTGGAGCTTCATCAATCAAAACACTTTTTAAACCAATTCTCGAACTGTAAAAACACTTAAGCTCCACTTACTTTAGAAATTAGAACATGTTTCAAGGACACCGCATCCCCATCATCAGCTGATGTTCTACTGGTTCTTCAGGTGACCACCTCCTTCTCCTGGCGCTGTTCAATGAGTTGAATGACATCATCTACTATTGGAATTTCGAAGTTCATTGCTCTCTTTTTGTTCTTCACAATGTGTATATTTTCCCAAACTGTTAATTCCCAATACATTTTTGCCGGTACCAAAAGTTTTATGTCTTTGGAAATATTATGATTTTTTGACCAGAAGTGATGGGCTATGGCCGATTTATCTGTCTGTTTGTATTTAATACATCGTATACAATACACATGCAATGTATTAAATACAAACAGACAGATAAATCGGCCATAGCCCATCACTTCTGGTCAAAAAATCATATTTCCAAAGACATAAAACTTTTGGTACCAGCAAAAATGTATTGGGAATTAACAGTTTGGGAAAATATACACATTGTGAAGAACAAAAAGAGAGCAATGAACTTCAAAATTCCAATAGTAGATGATGTCATTCAACTCATTGAACAGCGCCAGGAGAGGGAGGCGGTCACCTGAAGAACTAGTAGAACATCAGCTGATGATGGGGATGCGGTGTCCTTGAAACATGTTCTAATTAAAAAGTAAGTGGAACTTAAGTGGTTTTACAGTTCGAGAATTGGTTTAAAAAGTGTTTTGATTAGTAGCACATTTTTTAGCTGCTCGATGTTTCCCTGGAGATCTAAATATGGAAGCTTCTCCTAATTTGGTGAACTGTTTGCCTTCTTTAACAATGTTTGTCACAGAATGAGCACTCATGTGACAAGCTTGTAATATTGATTCTTGACTCTGAGTGAAATTTGTACTTTCGAAAATGTCTTTAATTGACAACCGTTTGAAAAAGAAATACACATTAACAAGAATATTTGCAGTCTATTTATGTAAACTCTTATGAGTTATGTGTGTTTGGAGGAATTTAGTAACACTGATGTCAAAATTAATCATAAAAATTATTTATAGTCGGTTTATTGACACTCGTCACTTACTTTTTTATATTGTTGAGGGATTAGTTTCAAAGGCCGTTGCCTCCATTTTCAATCTCTCCAACTGTTGGAGTAAGTAAGTGATAAGTGTCAATAAACCGACTATAAATAGTTTTTATGATCTTATGAGTTGTTTTGCAGTTTCTACTAGACGCACTAGTACTAGGCTTGCTAAGCAGTATATTTACTAACTTTCAAAAGCATGTGTGTGCTTTTCTTCACTTACAATTAATAATTCTATTTTTTGTAGTCAGGCGCCTTATTTTTCTCTATCTCCAAAACCAGATATGCTACAAAAATGGGATTTGGACAGTCACCCTCAGAAAAAATAGCTCTGTAACATGGGAAAACAAAATAGTTCTCTAATTAGTACCTTAAAAGTGCACAAAGAAATTAGCCGTATGGTTCAGCAAAGCGAGCCAGTATGCGTGCTTAACTGTAAGTTGCTTGCACCACACTATGTTCATTCCTGTTTTGTAGCTACCTTAATAATTTTTCTGACACATATACAAGGAACTAAATGCCAACTGTGAACATAACTCTGATACTGATTACAGAACAGGTTTACACTGCCTGCCGACTCCTCTCCACAAATGAACAGATGGAGAGTCAATTATTCTACTATCTTGGGCTTCCTTTTTAATATTTGAGTTTGATTTATGAGTCACTATGTTTACACTCAAACTTCACTTGTTGTTGTATAACTGAAACGTTTTCAAGATCATTCGATCTCATCCTCAGCTGTTTGAGTCACCAAACAGCTGAGGATGAGATCGAATGATCTTGAAAACGTTTCAATTATACAACAACAAGTAAGTGAAGTTTGAATGTAAACATAGTGACTCATAAATCAAACTCAAATATGAAGAATACTTCACTGTTAATAATGTGTCTGCTTTTAATATTTATTCCTTTTTAATGTTATAATTTGTTCTTTGTTAGAACTGTTAGCAGACCTATGTTTCAGTTTTTCTAACAAATTAATAGGTTGTGTATGGGTTACAAATAGCTTAATAACACCTCTATGTTTAGTAATTTATTTGTTATGCTTTGTACATTTTGCTGTTGTACGTGTATTAAGTTACAGAGACTTGTCACATTCCAATTATATCTAATCCTGACTGGTTTATTCTAATTTAGTAGCATATAACATTAATTGGAAGCATTGTTAAAAGTTATGCTAATTTCCTAACAAAAGACTTGTTGAGTCATAATATATTAAAATCACTCACTTCAGCAATTCAAAAAAAAAAAAAAAAAAAAAAAAAAAAAAAAAAAAAAAAAATCCAGGAAAGTTTTAGGGACCATCCCAGCTCCATCAGCCCCAGTCAGGTGATGATAGGGTCGAACGGTCCTGAAAACGTTCCTATTTTTCTAGTGGATGTGATAGTGCAGATAGATGTTAGTTTGAATACCAAATGGCAGTGCCATTCAAGACAAACCCGACAGCTGTGACTAGAGAAACTTTTATATCAACTTATTTCATCATACAATGTGACCTTATTTGTCTTAAGATTGTATTGCTCGTTGAAGGTCTGCAAGCGTTTGATTTGAAAATTAAGATGAAGAAAATGTATCACATTGAATGTATATTGTCATGCAAATACTTAAACATATGGTATTTAAATAAAATTCATAAGTGCCAGTTTTTTAAGAAAATAAAAACAATATAGAGTTTCCATATAAACAAAATAAGGAAGTACAGATATTAATTTATAACATGTTATCATCTTTGCTGTCTCCCAAATAATACAACTGAGAGCCACCAATAGTTGACACATCACTCATTTATTTAACAAATGAAACCTGTTTCACAAACTAATTGCTCAGTTCATTGTGGTTGGACATTACCAACATTTGAACACTGAAAATACAATTGTCACAAACTTCATTTATCTTTTTAAGAGAATTGAAGAAATTTCTACAGAATTCAAAAGACTAGTTTTGCAAAAAGCTGTTCCGGATCTTTGGTAACATTTTTTCTTATTGTCATTGTTACTTATTTTTGTATATTCTGAAAAGGAAACAAACTTCAAGACAGAATTGATTAGGCTGGCCCCATAGCTCAGTTGATAGAGCACTTGCCTGCCATGCAAGGGGTCAGGCTTCGATTCCCAGCTGGAATAGGGATTTTTCTCCAATCAAGTGATTCCCAATTCTAAAAGTATGAATGAGAGTGTGAATGTGTGCATGATCTAATGATTTAAAAAAAAATCCAAAGAACCTGCAACCCAACGTTTACAAGTTAACACCAACAGGCGATATGTTCCAAAGGAGAACAGCAGTTAAAGGAATATAAATGAGAAAAAAAGAGAGAGAATTGATTGGCAGTATTTCAAAATACACTATGTTCTTTCTATTTTTTTAAGATAACACTTTTCCCCAAACCATTAAATCTATCAGACCAATTAATTTCTTTAATAAATTAACTTCTGTAATTATTTCATGGATAAATGACCCAAAGACATCGGAAAAGACATGTATAATAGATTGTCAGGTAAAATAAAGAATGCTAAACTGTGTAATATTAAGAATATAAAAAGGTATTTGTCAGAACAAGCTTTTTATAGTGTGGAAGAGTACAAAACAAAAAATGGAAAATAAACAATGTACATTTTAGTTTCTAAGCAGTGCATACAGTAGACTTTTGAGTGTATTTTTATGTTTTTCTTATAATGTAAAATGATGTATCCTCTGTATGAAATATAGGGGATGAATAAATTGAAATTGAAAAAATGATCTGCTACAGCCAGTTTATCAGTCTGTTTATGCCTAATATTTCTAAAAGGTTCTTTCATTCTGGATAGATACAGTCAAACTGAAAACTTCAATGCCATGGCTGAGATTTGAACCACGGATCTCCTGGTTTCCGTCCAGTCACTCTTACCCATTGAGCTACCATGGCCAACATGCCAACCTGACATTAAATTCTCCAATTGACTCATATATTTTCCCGGTAGACCACTAGGGGCTCTCATATTTGAGATACACCGTTTGTGGTGACACTATTGTAAGTACTTAAGTCCCAACCTTCATCATTAAACTCTTATTATTTAAGTTAATTGAAATTAATCATTTCTTTACACTAGGCATGTATAGGATAAGGTTTTGGATAGACAGTCAAACTGAAAAATTCAATGCCACAACCAGGATTTGAACCAAAACTTTCAGGTGGTGACTGATGATACATGAGATGAAGATGGAGCACTGATGGAATGAGATGGCGCGAGATCCTGGAGAAAACCTACCCCAGCACTGTGTTGTCCATCACAAATTTCACTTTGCGGTCACCTGGTATTGAACCCAGGCAGCCTTGGTGAGAGCCAAGCAGTCTAACCACTCAGCCACGGCACAGCCCTAAGGAACATAAAGCAAAAACAGGAGCTTAACACTTTTGGAGAGACCAACAAAACATAAACAGACTTCACAGTTTAAGAAAACATTAATATAGAGTGATTTATATAGAACTGACACATGTCTTTCATTGTTTCAGAACGAGTTGTGCTAGCAACTGTTATATCTAAAATGTAGAGGAATTTTGGTAGACTATTTAACTCTATAGCAAATAATGAAAATGTCCTCCATGCTGCATAAGGCACAACTTAACACGTTCCATGTTACTGGCCACTTGTTGTCAATAGCTTGAATCTCCTGTGTGATGTTGTACTTCAGATTGTCCAATGTCTGGAGACATGTGGCATAAACCCTGTCTTTTAAGTAACCTCATAGAAAGAAGTCCAGCGATGTCATATCCGGAGATCTCAGTGACCACAGCTTCCTGGAAACTATATGGTCGTCAAAGAAACTTGCAATTAGTTCCATGGATTCATTTGATGTAGGATATGTAGCGCCATCTTGCTGAAAATATCCCTGACTCGGCTGTACATTGTCCAGTTGCTCAACAAACTTCATGAAAATCAGTCAATACTCTGCAATGTTCACAGTCTGGCCCCACTATTCTCTGTGTGGATATTGCACACCAAACTTTGATTTTAACCGGGTGCATAGGTGCTTCATGGATGACATGTGGATTTTCAATGGTTCAATGGTGTGAGTTCACATAACCGGATAAATGGAACCATGCTTCATCTGAGAACCATGTGTTGGACAATATAGCAAGATTTTGTACAATGAATGTCTGAAACCAACAACAATAATTCCATCTTTTATCCTTATCTAGTTCCTGTAGCTGATGAACAACTGTAACCCTATATGGCTTTAGGCTTGTACTTTTTGCAGCTCTCTGACACATTGAGTAGGTGTACCCTGTCTCCTGCAACAAACATCTTAATGATTTTTTGGGTGACTGCTCCAGTTGTGCTCTTTTGTCAACAACAATCGTGGGAAGCCTAGATGAACGATGCTTGCCTTTCTCACTCAGTTGTTTCCAATTTGTTTATCAGTCCCAGTATTGTGTTTCTTTTGGTAGGATTGGGAACACCTAATTCTCTCTGATATGCCCTTTGAGTAGCTGTAATTGAATTTGTAACCCAGTATTGCTTCACAAGGAAGACTCGTTCATTTAAGGTGTAGTGCATTTTCACGTTGACTAGAACAATATTTCGAAAACAGCTGCCAACAATAGCAATTAGGAATAAAACAAACATCTGCGCATCTAGTGATAAGGAATCAGAACTCTAGAACATTCTCCTTAATTTGGTGCTAAAATTGAGTCACTGAATGAATTTCCACGGAATAATTAAAGAAAGAAATGTGTCAGTTCTATACAAATCACTCTAAATTTGGAAAAACAGAAAATGTATTTCTTATTCTGAAATCTCACCAAAAGACATACTCAAACAACACAATGATGTTTTGGAACTGAGCATGGGGGCCATTAGCTCCTGAAATATATTTTATTAAATAACCAGTAACAAATGATTACACAGAAAATGAAGCTATTTACAGTGGAGTAACAAACACTACACAAATAAAAATATTTAGTAAATATTTTTATTTGTGTAACCAGTAACAAATTTAACTAAATTGTTTGTGCGGATCACTCAAGTGCAACATCTACAATTTTAATTATAAAAGATTAAAATGAACTTTATAGCTTGGATATCACTGTTGTATTTTCCTAACTCAGTGACACACAAACATTTAAAGGAGAAGTGGCAAATATGCTGATATTAGTCTTGGAGCAGGTACAGCTGTCATTTTTGTATATGCCATAGGTTTAGGCAAAATATAGCAATAAGGCATAAAAAATGTTTAAAAGTTCATGATTTGCATGTCATCGGGGGAACCCTATAGTGAAATGTATATAGATAGAAGAACTATTCTATTGCGTTTTATATAAAGATTTCACTTTTAATAGGAAGTTTGAAATTTACTGAAAACACACATAACAAAACATTAAAAAATAAGGTTACATGTCTGTAAACTGCATAACTCAAAATCAAACCCTGGATAAATACGAGGGTGATTTGGAAAGTGCTCGGGATCACAACAACAGGTCAGCGCTGGCGCAATGAGTTATTCACATGATATCCATTGGACTTTTGCCTGTAAACACGTGCCACATCAGTGCTCTTGGAAGAGAGCTGTGGCGGTGACATGGCTCTATTGTTCTCGCATAGTGATTCGCAAAGATGGAAAAATTCAAGATTCGAGCAGTAATTAAGTAATCTCAGAAACTATTTGTAGTTGGTTTATTAATACTCGTCACTTACTTGTTTATATTTATGAGAGACTAGTTTCAAAGGCATTCGCCCCCATTTTCAATCTCTTCCCAACTGGCATCTGTTGTTATCTGCTCTCTCTGGTGGTGGAACTATGATCCTTTTTGTCAAATTATCTACTGGTGGGATTTCAAAGTTCATTACGCGAGCCTTATTTTTCCATATGAATATGTTCTTCCATGTTGTCAATTTATTTTGGTTTATCACTCCTTTTAATAATTTTGGATTTGGATCAATGTCATGGTTTTCATTCCAAATGTGAAATGCTACTGCTGACTTTTCTTGTTTCAATCTGATGTTTCTTAAGTGCTCTTTGACTCTTGTTTTTAGATTTCTTTTAGTTTGACCTATGTAGCATTTTTCACAATTCTTACAACTTATCTGGTATATTCCGATCTGTTAACTGATGGGATTTCATCTTTTGTTTTTGAATTTAGCAATTTTAAAATTGAGTGTCTATTAGTAGGTGCCAAGGTGATATTTTGTTCCTTGAAGATCTTTTTAAATGTATTAAATGTTTTTGGGTGATATGTGAATGAACTGAATATGCTGTTACTTTCTTTTTCTTTTGTAAATGTGGTTGCTTCCTTAATGGTTTTCTTTAGTTTAGCTTTTCTAATTTTCTTCAACACCAAACTTTTGTTATATCCATTTTCTTTTGCTTCAAGGAACAAAATATCACCTTGGCACCTACTAATAGACACTCAATTTTAAAATTGCTAAATTCAAAAACAAAAGATGAAATCCCATCAGTTAACAGATCCGGAATATACCAGATAAGTTGTAAGAATTGTGAAAAATGCTACATAGGTCAAACTAAAAGAAATCTAAAAACAAGAGTCAAAGAGCACTTTAGAAACATCAGAATGAAACAAGAAAAGTCAGCAGTAGCATTTCACTTTTGGAATGAAAACCATGACATTGATCCAAATCCAAAATTATTAAAAGGAGTGATTAACCAAAATAAATTGACAACATGGGAGAACATATTCATATGGAAAAATAAGGCTCGCGTAATGAACTTTGAAATCCCACCAGTAGATAATTTGACAAAAAGGTTCATAGTTCCACCACCAGAGAGAGAGAGCAGACAACAGATGCCAGTTGGAAAGAGATTGAAAATGGAGGCAAATGCCTTTGAAACTAGTCTCTCATAAATATAAACAAGTAAGTGACGAGTATTAATAAACCAACTACAAATAGTTTCTGAGATTAATTTTGACATCACTGTTACTAAATTCTTCCAAACACATATAGTGATTAAGTACTTCGTAAAGAAAAGTATGAAAGCATAGGACCTTCATGCCGAATTCCAGAATACACTAGGGGACTATGCTCCTTCATATTCAACTGTTGCCAAGTGGACAAATGAATTTAAATTTGGTTGGTCGGTCAAGATGTGTCACTACTCCAGAAATCATTGCAAAAGTGCACAAAATGGACATGGAGGATCGCCAATTGAAAGTGCGTGAAATTGCTCACGCTTGCCAGATGTCATCTGAAAGGATATATCACATTTTAACTCAGGAATTAGAAATGAAAAAATTATCTGCAAGATGGGTGCTGCAACTCTTGATGCTGGATCAAAAATGCATGAGAATGGACATATCGGAACAATGTTTGGTGTATTTTAGGAGAAACGAACAAGATTTTTTGTGCCAGCTTGTGACCACAGATGAAACTTGGGTGCATTACTATACCCCAGAGACAAAACAGTCAAAGCAGTGGAAACGTGCTGATTCTCTACCACCAAAGAAAGCAAAGACAATTCTTTTGGCTGGAAAGGTCATGGCATCAGTTTTCTGGGATGTGAAGTGGATTCTGCTTGTAGATTATCTCCCCACTGGGCAAACAATTACTAGAGAATACTATCCTCTTGGACAAATTGCAACTAAAGATATGCACAAAAAGGCCAGTTTAGCAAGGAAAAAAGTCAACTTCCATCAAGATAATGCAAGACTGCACAGTGCCGTCACCATGGCAAAATTAAACGAACTAAGGTATGAATTGTTGCCACACCCGCCTTATTCACCTGACATGGCTCCGTCAGACTTCTATCTCTTCCCAAAATTGAACTTTTTTCCTGATGGACGAAGATACACTTCAAGCAAAGAATTGATAGCTGAGTTTTTTTTTGTTTGTTTGTTTGTAATTTACGTCCTCCAACATTAAGTCATATCGGATGATAAATGGAATATGGAATGGGTGAAATGATGCTCAAATAAGCCCAGGGTCCATAGGGCTTAGAGTTACCTGACATTTGTCTGTTAGGATAAGGGAAAACCCCGGAAAAACCTTATCCAGGTAGCTCACCCTAACCGAGATTCGAACTCGGGACCTCTTGAACGTGATGCAGACTCGCTACTATCTATGCTACCGATGCGGGCTAGCTGGAGCTGACAACTATTTTGTAGACCTGGAGGAATCTCATTTTCGAGATGGGATCAAGGCACTGGAACATCGTTGGACCAACTGCATTAATCTACAAGGAGACATTGAAAAATAAAAAAGTTTCAGTGATGTAAGTACTTTTTTTCTATTTCATTTCAATAACTTTTCAAACCACTCTTGTAGTAAATAGGGTATTTTTAAGTTCTGCACGTTCCAATGATGCAATTACCCCCCCCCCCCACTCCCATCAAGATTACAAACCATATGCAAAACTATTTTACAGTCTCTTTATTTTCTGAAAAATAACTATTAATGATTTTAATTAAAATGCCATATGTTGAATATACTGGTAACAGTGTCTGGATAAGTGCATAAGACATAGACAACAAATATAAACCTAACGTAGCATTAACCATTCCTGAGATATTTTTTGTTACTGGTTTAAATTTTCAAATACTTGTACTTACTCAAGTGGGATCTTGATATTCTTTTTTTTCTCCTGGTCATGCAAAGAGCAACAATCACTTTAGACTAAATGTGTGAACATTTAATGAAAGTTCAGGTAGAAGAGCTATTGGGCCAAGGTGGTGACAGCCCCTGATTACTCAACAGTAGACGGACTGACTATACGATCGTGAAGTGTGCGTAGATGACGTAAGAGATTACTTTTGACATTGAATCCTTTACCACAAACCGCACATACATAGGGCTTCTCCCCAGTGTGAGTGCGTCGGTGTATTAACATAGATGCATGTGAAGGGAATGTTTTATTGCACACTGGACAACGCTTACGTCCCCCTCTAAGCCTTGCTGCTGCACTCTGGTGGTGTGGATATGAAGAATTGTTACTGATGGCTAGCTGCTCCTCTGTGTGTGATGTTTGAATGTGGCGCACCCAATCTGCTGGCGAGGTAAACACTTGCTGACACAACTCACATCGCAGTGGAGGAAACTCTGATACCAGTGTTCCCTCTTCATTACCTAGATCCTGAAACATAATACCACAGTTAATTTTAGTTAATTGATGTAAATTAATCATTTCTTCACACTAGCCGTATATAGGCTAAGGTTTTTGATAGATAGAGTCAACATGAAAATTCAATGCCATGGCCAGGATTTGAACCACGAATATCCTGGTTTCCGTCCAGTCGCTCTAACCCATTGAGCTACCATGGCCAACTTGCCGTCCTGACATTAAATTCTTCATTTGACTCCTATATTTCCTCGGTAGACCACTAGGGGCTCTCGCATCCGAAATACACCGTTTGTGGCGACTTACTATCATAAGTACTTGAGTACTTATAAATGGTGGTCTACCGAGGAAATATAAGAGTCAAATGGAGAATTTAATGTCAGGACTGCACGTTGGCCATAGTAGCTCAATGGGTTAGAGCGACTGGATGGAAATCAGGAGATTCATGGTTCAAATCCCGGCCATGGCACTGAATTTTTCATGTTGACTCTATCTACCAGAGTTAATGTTTATGTAACAGGAGCCAAATGAAATCTACAACATGCTATCTACCTACCTGCAAGCGGCGACCACGCCGTCCTTTCTGCTGCTGTTGGTTTTCAGGATGAGATTCTATGTGGCGAACCCACTCTGCTGGTGTAGTGAACACCTTGTGACACAAGTCGCAACTCAGAGGGGAGTACAGTTCTCCATCATCATCTTCGTTTGCCATGTGGAATATCTCCTGCATAAAATATCAGTTGAGTCAGTAATACTGTAGGTTGGTCTAGTTCAGTAAACATGATATAACATAGTAAGTGAAGTTGAGTGTAAACATAGTGACTCATAAATCAAACTCAAAAATGATATTGTTTGTTGGTCTTAGGTTGGTTTAGAGAAATACCCTTTCCCTGAAACTGTTTTCTGAAACAGTATAAATAACTTACACCCTGAAATAATACCGACTAATGTTTTTATACAATATTATAAGTAATTTATTGACTGATTGTTGAGTAGTTACCGGTTTGATGGTCATTTCTGTGTGGGCCTCGCTGGAGTCGTGGGTCACAGCATCATCCCACTCTACAGGCTCCTGCTTCACCAGCAACTGAATGGGATCCAGCCCCAGTCTGTGTTCCGTGGGAAGCACTGTTATTGGACTGTCACTGTTTGTTGTTTCCAGCTGCCTATTGTCACATGACATTTGAGCAGGGGCTGCTACATTATTCTGTTCCTCCTCATCTTTATTCAGACATTCGACTTCACTGTTGCTGCTACTGCTGTTAGATGCAGATGCCTTCTTAGAGGATACGCTGTCATTAACTTTAGAGCTGTCGTTTTCAGTTTCAGAAACTGACATTTTCTTGTTGCTACCAAGCTCATTACTATCAGTTTTCTTGTGAGGTTGTAGATGTCGCTCGTTCCTATATGAAGACTTGTGTCGTTCCTGTAAATGTTGACTTCCATGACTGCTTCTTTCACGACAAAGTCCTCTTATGCCTAGGATGTGTGCTGCCCTCAGAATGCCATCTAGCTGTCCATAACTGACCGTTGCTTCGCCACTGTACATATACTCTATGAGAATCCTCAAAATGCGGTAGCTTATTTCTGCCGGCATCACGATGACTAAGGGCAGGTGACTGTTCGTTCCTGGGTACACGCTCTGCAGGAGTTGTTTGATGTACGAACTGCATGCCGATAACACGAACCGATGTGCGGCTATTTGTCGACCGTCTACTGTAGCTAGTGTTATATCTGTAAACGATTCTGACCGAAGCAACGTTGCAATAGATGTGTGCAAATGTGCCCCATAACTGTGCCATTTCAGTTGAAAGTTTTCTGCTGCTGCAATTGCCATTCTGCAAAATAAGATATCCGATTCTTTCAGTGGGAGATGTTGAATTTGACGTTCTTTAAACTGATGGTTAAGAAGGTAAGGTTATGCTTTTGGATCCATTGCACTACTCGTACTTCACCGTTCTTATCAAACACAGCAATTAACACATTGTGCTAACCAAGAAGATTGCGGCAGCTTTATTCTATCTGTCACCTTGTCTGCAATCACTTAATATTTTCGTTAGCAGACGCTGTGGGCGGCAAAAATCGATGATTGGTGCGCGTTATCGATTTTCGGTACAGTAACCAATCAAAAGAGTCCATTGGTATCGATCTGTTATTGGTTTGGGTATTCATAGCAGACGATATTTTGATAAACTTATGTTTCATAAACATAAAAGAGCAATGATGTGAAATATAAAAGATTTGCCCAAGTAAGCCGTAGTATACGCAGTGCGTATAAACCGCGGCCCGTGTTGAACCATGCGCTATTGTTTGGTTTATTATTTCGGAGCACGCATGTGTCATGTTGGAAGGGGCAGTGACAGGCTACAAATTGAAAATTGACCATTCCGGTCAAGGAAATTCTATTAGACGCAGAAATTTATTGTTTTTCCAAACGTGGTGCACAGCATATGTTCTAAGGCAAAATGGAAGGTAAGCTTTATAATATTACTTTGTGGACATTGGTTTTTAGTATTATTTTCTGAAATAACCTCAAATAATATTGGTAAAGGAGCTTAGAACATTGAGAATGCGCAACTTATTTTGCGACATTCTGACTATCGTTAACCATTGGTTCTTGTAACTTTTCATTAAATATTTGGTTAGAGCCTTGACAGTAACGTTAAACAGATTAAAATGTTCCAGTTCTTTCTTAGTAGGGATTAGGACGACCTGTATGCTTAAATTTTTAAACCTACTTGTTAATTATGTACTATTTGTTTGCGTGTATATTGTAGTTGAAAGGAAAAAAAGCTGAAAAAACTATTTTTCTATACGATTATATAAAAAGTCCCTTTATTTAGATACCAAATGTTATGTTACAGGAGCAGAAAGCTCAAATTCACTGTCAAAGCTAATGGAAAGCTTGACACTTGCAGTGGAAAAGAAATCAGACAATGTAGTGACCATGTTAGATACGCTGCTATCTAAAATACAAACTTCAGAAGCTGGTAAGCCAATGTTTCATATTGATGAGTAAACAGTTCCTTTTTGGTATGCATTTTGTACAATACCACAATTAGGTATTTGGTTTATTTGTTTGATTTTAATGAAGTAAAACTGTAAACAAGAGGTCTTTATTGTTCCATGTGTCTTAACTGTTATTTGTGTGCAGCATGATGTAGAACTTGGGTACAAAAATATTTCTATCATTTTTTTTGTGGGGGTGGGGTGACCAGTAAAGCAACTTTGTCTTTGACTAACTGCTTTACTTGACACTAAATAGCAAAAATTAAAAAATAATGGCATTTAAAATAGGATCGTTACTTTGAAAAGGAGAGGAGTGGTATATAGATCAAAAGGTAGAAGTGGTAAAAGAGTATGACTTTAGGCGTAAGGATGTGTAGCAATGGAGGGTGGGGCATACAAGTGAGAAAAGTGATAGCTAACGGCAGGGCGGCAATGACAGGGATAAGAATATGTAAACATAAGCTGGAGATGTCAGTTAGAAAGAATGTATGAAGTAGTCATTGAATCCAGAACAATGTACACAGTGGAGGTATGGGACACATCAGAGATAGGAACACAATTAGTCCAGATGTATGGACTACTAGGGCAGCCAGAAATGGCATTACTAGAGTTGGGTAATACAAAAAGGAGGGGAATAATAATAGAGAGAATATTGAAATTCTGGTATAAGTGAATTAAAGGGCAGAAAAGGGAATTATTGAATCTGTGCATGAAGCAACAGAACAGCATTAAGAACATAAATAGTTGGTGGTCAGAATTGGAAAGAACTGTATCAAAGATAGACATGGGAGATTTATGGAGAGTACTAGAGGAGTCAAATCATAGCGGTTTTTTGAAGGAAGTGAGAACCAGAGTACAAGACATAGATAAGCAGGAGATATGGGAAAGTATAGAAGAAAAGAAATCTTTGAAATTTTATAAGCAATTAAAGACAGAATGGGGTAGGGAAAAATATATAGATCAATGTGACAAAACTGGAAGAGAAGGCATAGCATGGATGAGAGTTGGAATAATATATCTAAAAGGGTTGAGAAGTAATGAGGCAGGGATATGTGAATTTTGTGGAGATGATGAGAGCACTGTTCATTATCTGATAGAATGTAAGGAGTTAACTAATTACAGAAGAAAAATATCACATAAGAAATGAGATGCTGTGAGTAAAGAGGTAGTGGCGTTGCGCATGTTAGCAGGGACGAGTGAAAAGGAAAATAGATGTTTAAGAAAATTCTTATATAGGTTAAGAGAAAAGTGGATTAGAGTAAAAGAAGTAAAAGTCAAGAAGAAATGACACCAAGCTGCTCAGGAAAACCAAAGGCTTATGGCAAGGGGACCTGAGTCAGCAACTAAATCTTAGGGTCAGCAATTTCATGTATTTGTACAGGAGGTATAATAAGTTCATGTACGATGTTACAAATAAATATACAAATACTTGACACTCCTGGTTCGTTTGCACTTCTGTGTGCCTTGCAGCTGTTGCACTTCACAACTGAGCAGCTCCTACTTTTGAGTGGAAAAATATGACCAGTTTGAAATTAGAAACAAGGATGAAATAAGCCATATTAAAACAACAAGGTCGTTTGGGTTTATCCATATTCATATTTTAAAGGTTTAAAAGTCCTTTCCATTGATATAAACTGAGGGAGTCTCTATACATGTATTTATGGTGAAATCTCAACGTCAAATGTCTGGTGGAAATGATTCTAGAGGTAGAGAAAATATGAACCAAGTACAAGATTTCCCTTCTACACCCTTGTTTGTTACCTGTTCTTTATTTACCCTGCCCTTTACCATTTTACTTTCCTTCCTTCTCTTGATTATCCCTCTCCCATTTCTTTCACTGCTCTTTCCCTTTACTTTTTAGAATGTTCATGGCTATGATTATATCCCTTCTTTGTTCCCATGTATAACCTTCTCTCTCTTGTCTGTTACATCTGTTACTTTCTCCATCATGTACACCTTATAACATGACTTCATCAGTAGCAAGGCGCGACTTTCAATGCAAGGGAAACTTCAAATAATAATTGTCATTAAAATAACAGAGAATAAATCAAAGAACTAAGGCTACTCTTTAGTACCCTTTCTATTGTACAGTCACACGTAGGTCCAGTAGCGAGGCGTGGCTTTCAAAGCGAGGGAAGCTCCAAATAATAATTGTCATTAAAATAACAGAGAATAATGACTCAAAGAACTAAGGCTACTCTTTAGTACTTTTTCTGTTGTACAGTCACATGTAGGACCAGTAGCGAGGTGTGACTTTCAACGTGAGGGAAACTTCAAATAACAACTGTCATTAAAATAAGAGAGAATAATGACTCAAAGAACTAAGGGTACTCTTTAGTACGCTTTCTGTTGTGCAGTCACACGTAGGTCTAGTAGTGAGGCGTGACTTTCAAAGCGAGGGGAGCTCCAAATAATAATTGTCTTTAAAATAAGAGAGAATAATGACTCAAAGAACTAAGGGTACTCTTTAGTACGCTTTCTGTTGTGCAGTCACACGTAGGTCTAGTAGTGAGGCGTGACTTTCAAAGCGAGGGAAGCTCCAAATAATAATTGTCATTAAAATAAGAGAGAATAATGACTCAAAGAACTAAGGCTACTCTTTAGTACTTTTTCTGTTGTACAGTCACATGTAGGACCAGTAGCGAGGCGTGACTCTCAAAGTGAGGGAAGCTCCAAATAATAATTGTCATTAAAATAAGAGAGAATAATGATTCAAAGAACTAAGGGTACTCTTTAGTACTCCTTCTGTTGTACAGTCACATGTAGGTGCAGTAGCGAGTCGTGACTCTCAAAGTGAGGGAAGCTCCAAATAATAATTGTCATTAAAATAAGAGATAATAATGATTCAAAGAACGACTTCTGTTTCTATTGTACAGTCACACATAGGCCCTCCTGACAGTAAAAGGTTCCCCTCTCCACTCAGATCTTCCCTGGCCCACACCACGTGAACTGTTAGCCTAAAATGGAGAAAGTATGCAATTTGCACACTTTTGCTAATAACTTAAAACTTCACAAGAATTTCCTATTTTTCACCACTAAATACTGGTCTATGTAAAATACTGTTGCTAATGCCATGAAATATATTTGCAGTTGTATTTAAAAGGCCACACAAAGCAAAAAAGTAAACTTTGGGTTAATTTAGTAGGGAAGTTGTATGTCATTTATATTTCCTGAAGTTTATTAAGTAATAATGATTTGATTTATTGATTCATCCATTAAAACATGTACATGTTATAATACACATCAAATTAAAAACTAAGTACAATATTTATAATTAAGGTAGCTAACTAAATATTTATAAATTTAAAAATTCATCCACGCTGTAGAAGCTATTGGCTCTAAGGAAGTTTAATAACAATTTCTTAAATTGATGTGATTCAATCTTTTTTTATAGATTCAGGTAGCTTATTGTAAAGATGTAAGCCAGCATATGTGAAACCATTTTCATACATCTTTGTTTTGTGTGCCTTCACAAATAAATTATTCTTTGTTCTAATATTTTTGTCATTAACTTGACAAAAGTGGGTACAATGAGATTCTGTTGTCTCAACATTTTGTCTTTGGTTGAAATTAAAACATGATAAAGGGCAAAGAGGGTAGAGGCGAAGCCTCTGAAACATGGACCGGAAAAATTTAAAAGTAAGTGTTGTTTACTGTCCTTAATCGACTCTCTTTAAAGTTAATTAATGATAAAGGGCTACTTATCCAAAATGTGATAGCTTTTAGGCAATCTCTGAAAATACAAATATCAAAGTTTCAGGGATGTTTCTTTGCTTCTAAGATTTGTAGCTCGGGTACCATAAGCTTAAACTTAAGCTATTCCCGGGTACCATAAGCTTAAACTTAAGGTATTCCCTTGTGTAAGGACTATGATACAATGAAGCACAAAATTAATATAATTTTGAGTTGAACTAATACTCAATGCTCCATTTATTGCTAGTATTTACCTAGAACCGTTTCGTTAGGATCTTCCTAACATCATCAGCTGTTGTCGACTAATAGACAGAGATGCACCTATCACCTTCAAGGATTTCATCAAACCAACATCTATTAGTCGACAACAGCTGATGATGTTAGGAAGATCCTAACAAAACGTGTTTTAGGTAAATACTAGCAATAAGTGGAGCATTGAGCAACTCAAAATTATATTAAGCTATTCCATTGGGAGAAAGCCAAACTGTACAACAGAAGTCAGACATTGGGTTTAGGTTGGACTGTAGAAGGAGTTTTAAGGTCTTCTTTGCTTATCTGGTTACAGAAAACCCTCTGCAGCTTTATTAACTCTATACATGACTCATCTCTGTATAACACAGTTCTCTATATGTAAAATATGAAGGTATAATGAAGCAACAAATACTGTACCAACATAATAATTTTTAACATAAAACTTCACTTATCTTAAAAGAAAATTATGAAAATTGTCTTATTAATTGATGAGGATCACAATTACACGAATACTCATTCACATCATCAGCTCAAACAGCTTCGTTGTCAATGTTACAGTTGCTAGAGGTCACTTATGTTTTTGCCAGTACTACCAAAATCTGAAAATGAAATAAACTTTAAACAGAACCGACTGCCAGTATTTCAAAATTCACTAAGCAATGTTTATTTTTTAAAACGAATATATTTTCCCAAACCATTAAATCTGTCGGACCATTAGAACACTTCTGAGGACTTTCCCAAGTTACACATTTCATTTGTCATGAAAATATCTGAAACATATGGCATATTAAACAAAATTGTTAGAAACATTTTTGAGAAAATAGTAAGACTGTAATCTACAAAGTCTTAATGCAAAATAAAATGGATTTAGCTAAAATCCTGTCAAATCGTGGAGTGAACAATTTGAAATGAAATGTCTAGTGTTTAACGCCCGCTTTTACTACATACGGCACCGCAGGCGGTGACACTGATGATACATGAGATGAAGATGGAGCACCGGTGGAATGAGATGGCGGGGGAAACCGGAGGTCCCGGAGAAAACCCGCCCCAATGCCGTGTTGTCCACCACAAATCTCACTTTGCGGTTGCCTGGGATTGAACCCGGGCTGCCTTGGTGAGAGCCAAGCAGTCTAACCACTGAGCCACGGCGTGCCCTAACAATTTGAAGATGGTATTTCTAGTTTATCTGTCTCATTCATTTCTCTTTCAATTTTAAATGTTAATATAAAATTTGTGTTAACTCTAATCGAAATCCCACTTGCTATTTGTCAACTTTTGGGGTGTAAGTATATGCTGTAGTTTTTCATATTATAATATTTCTTTTGATGTTTGGATATATCAGCCTCTGTAAGAACGGGAGTTCCTCAGGGTTCAGTATTGGGACCCCTGTTATTCTTGCTCTGTGTAAATGACATACAAACCATAAATGAATGTAGGTTAACATCATATGCAGACGACACGACTCTAACTTGTACAGACAAAACTATCAAACAACTAGAAGAAAACGCCTCTACCTCATTAACCCATGTAGCTAACTATCTGAAATACTCAAAACTGCACATGAATTCTGACAAAACAAAATATATATTATTTGAACTGAGGGACAGCAACAATCAGGATTTATTAATTTATAGATGAGTCGTATTTATTACACATCTGCTTCACTTACGTACCTATTTTGAGGACATGTTTCGCAAATCATTGTTTGCATCTTCGGCTCTTATGCGACTAAAGCTTGATCCAGTGGTATGGGTAATTCTGGAGTTGCTTCACTGTGGTGTTCCAATACAGTTAAATCTAGAATCAGGATTTAGTCATTAACACGAATAACACAGTTGTTGAAGGAATATCATCCACAAAATTCTTGGGTATTATTATTGATAAAAAGCTATCATACAACAACCATATAGAAATGCTAAGTAAAAAATTATGTACTAACTTATATTTACTAAGGAAATTATCGCCATATCTAGAAATTTACATACTAAAAATAGTATTTTATGGCTTAATTCATTCACATATCGCATATGGTATTGAAATATGGGTAGCTACCAGTCAGTTAAACTTAAATAAGATCCTAATTTTGCAGAAAAAAAGTCTAAGTTGCATCTTCAGACTGTCAAGTCGCCATTCAGTAAATGATATTTTTAGACAACAATGTATTCTAACTGTGGTATCATTGTTTGTGTATAAGGTTATCATACTTGTTAGGACTAAACAGTAAGTTCATATCATTAAATAGGGAACATTATTGTTATAACACTAGAGGAGTAAACAACTACCATAGAGAATATAAAGCAAAAACCACTAGCAACAAAGACCCATACATTGCAGGTATCATTTTGTACAATAAACTTCCTCCATATACTAAAACAGCACAAGGCAATATATTTAAAAATCTCTTGAAAAAATACCTTATAGAGAAATGTTTATACAGCCTAAGTGAATTATAATTGTCTTATATTTTTGTTGTAATTATTATACTTATTTCTTATAGATAAATCTTTGTAAAGTCCAAGGGAATTAGAATTATATTATATTATTACTTTTATACTGCTGTTGTTATTGTATACTTACTAGTACTAGGAATATATTAGCTAAAATAACTCTGTATGCAATAGTTGTACTAATTATGTAACACAGTAATTGTAAAGTTTAATGTAAATGGAAAAACTCAAACAAAGCTAAATTCTCATGTACATACTTTAGAATGTGACAATGCCTAACGCTTGTAACCCACAAGTTTACAGACAAAAAGATTATATGTAATTCCAAATATATCAATATCTTTTTTAGCTAATTGATGGAAATTTATTATTTCTTAATACTAGCCGTATATAGGCTAAGCTTTTGGATAGATAGAGTCAACCTGAAAAAGCCAATGCCTTGTCTGGGATTTGAACCACGGATCTCCTGGTTTCCATCCAGTTGCTCTTACCCATGAGCTACCATGGCCAACTTGCTGTCATGACATTAAATTCTCCATCTGACTCACATATTTTGTCAGTAGACCACTAGGGCTCTCGCATTCGAGATACACTGTTTGTGGCAACTTACTATTGTAAGTACTTGACTCCCAGGCTTCATCATTTAACTCTTATTATTTTAGTTAATTGATGGAAATTACTCATTTCTCCATACTAGCCGTATATAGGCTAAGGTTTCTTATAGATAGCGTAAACATGAAAAATTCAATGCCATGTCCAGGATTTGTTGGTTGACGAGTCGCCTTGGACCTAGCTAGACCTTTACCCACATTTACCACTGTAGGACGTCTGAATGTTGTGACAAGCCAGCATTTGTATTGGCATTTCCTCCAATAAGGCGTAACTCCTCAGAGCCCCTTACGAGCAGGTAAGAGGATGAGGATTGGGTAGGAGAGGTCATAGGTTACACTTCACTACCCCTTGCAGCATGGAGCTGGTGGAAAATGCAAATTTTTCTCTTTCTGCAAACATGCTAGAAGAAATACTGCAAATTTTGATGGTGAAGTTTTAGCTATTTATCTTTTGCTCCAAAACATTCTTATTTGGCTGAAACAATGCAAGATTATTGTTATTTTATCGGATTCTAAAGCAGCAATTCAGGCTGTAGCATCCACATCATATCCAAAGATGAAAAAAATTCTAGAAATACAAAATGTAATCCAGACCATTAAAAAGATTGGAAAACAAATAGTTTTCGTATGAAGCAATTAAAAGGATTATAAAGAAAAAAGTAATGATAATTACAAATCTTGACTAAATGAAAAAATTGATAACTGAAATATGAAAATACTTGTAGAAAATTGCTCTGTAATTCTGGAATTGCCATTTAATCTGCTGTTGCCATGATGAGGACATCATTGCTTAGGAAAACATCTCCACACTATTGATAGAGTCGACATGAAAAATTCAATGCCATGGCTGGGATTTGAACCACGGATCTCCTGGTTTCCATCCAGTCTCTCTTACCCATTGAGCTACAATGGCCAATTTGTCGCCATGACATTAAATTCTCCAATTGACTCGTATATTTCCCCAGTAGACCACTAGGGGCTCTCGCATCCAGGATAGACAGTTTGTGGCGACTTACTATCGTAAGTACTTGAGTCCCAGCTTCATCATCTAACTCTTATTATATTAGTTAATTGATGGAAATTATTCATTTCTTCACACTAGCTGAAATTACCGGGGAAATATATGAGTCAATTGGAGAATTTAATGTCATGATGGCAAATTGGCCATGGAAGCTCAATGGGTAAGAGCGACTGGATGGAAACCAGTAGATCTATCAATCCAATGCCTTAGCCTGTATATGGCTAGTGTGAAGAAATTAATAATTTCCATCAGTAAACTAAAATAATAAGAGTTAAATGATGAAGCCTGGGACTCAAATACTTATGATAATAAGTCGCCACAAATGATGTATCTCGGATGCGAGAGCCCCTAGTGGTCTACTGGGGAAATATACGAGTCAAATGGAGAATTTAGTGTCAGGACGGCAAGTTGGCCATGGCAGCTCAATGCGCAAGAGTGACTGGACGGAAACCAGGAGATCTGTGGTTCAAATCCCAGCCATGGCATTGAATTTTTCATGTTGACTCTATCAATCCAATACCTTAGACTGTATATGGCTAGTGTGAAGAAATGAATAATTTCCATCAATTAACTTAAATCTCCACACTAACTTGTCCAAATTGTGTGTTGTGCTTGACTAAACTGTGCAGCTTTACAACATTATTAAGATATAACTTCTAAATATTGAGAAGCCAGAAGAAGAATGACTTCATTATTAATTTATAGATGAGTCATATTTAATGACTTCATTGTTGATTCCAGATCATTAACAACATACATACATATTTTGATACTTTCTGCTTTAACTTATCTTGCTTAATTTCTGTTAGGTACATCAGGTAAGGTTAATCAAGTAAGTTAAATTGAATTTCTATGCTTTACTCTATATTTGTAAAGTTTATGAAGTTCATGGGATTAACAAAGTGTTTTAAACGTGTGTTCATAATATATCGAGATTCAACTGTATTGGAACACCACAGTGAAGCGAAAAATTATTAAATTTTAGATGAGTCGCATTTTTTACACATCTGCTTCACTTTCGTACCTATTTTGATAAGTCCGCAATAGCAGCTCATTTCTGGTCTGAAAATCATGAAATTGAAGATAGCACAGAATTACTAAAATACGTACAAAAACATAGTGAACTCGTCATATGGGAGAGGATATACATAGAAAAACATAAAAACCAACTAATGAACTTTGAAATCCCGCTAGAAGAGAATCCCACATTTCAGTTCATCACTAAATCAACAGATGGCAGCAACAACCCCAGAATTACCCACACCGCTGGATCTAGCGTCAGTCGCACAAGAGCCGTAGATGCAAACGAAGATTTGCGAAACATGTCCTCAAAATAGGTACGAAAGTGAAGCAGATGTGTAAAAAATGCGACTCATCTAAAATTTAATAGTGTGTTCATAAGTTCCTCTTTTGTTATGGGCCAAGCACATCCTTTGCTTTGGATATTTCTGATCATACCATTTTTTACTTGGTGTACTATTTTACATCAGAATGTTATGGAATTTACGGTTTGATTTTCTTCATGGCAATTGCATGTTGGGCTATTCACCCATCATGCCCTATGATCAGTGCTGTCAACTCTTTGTCATAATTTGCTTCTCACACAATTCCTTAATTCTTGCTCATGTTTGCATGTGTACATTAACTACATGCCTTTAACAAGGTAATATTACATGCATTAAATTACATTATTACATTGTGGCAGTAACCCTCTCACATTGTGTCATCTTCAACCCTCTCACATTGTGTAGTCTCCACTCCTCTCACATCATGTCATTTCCAACCCTCTCACGTGCTGTCTCTAACCCTCTCATTTCGTTGTCTCCAACACTCTCATGTTGTGTCATCTCTAAAACCCTCTCACATCATATTGTTTCCAACCCTCTCTCTTCATCTCATCTACAACCCTCTCATGTCATGACATCTCCAAACCTCTCACATCGTGTCGTCTCCAACCCTCTCATATCGTGACGTCTCCAACCCTCTCACGTCGTGTCGTCTCCAACCCTCTCACGTCGTGTCATCTACAACCATCTCACATCGTGTTGTCTCCAACCCTCTCACATCATTTCATTTCCAACCCTCTCACGTTGTGTCATTTCCAACCCTCCCACATCTTGTCGTTTCCAACCCTCTCACATCTTGTTGTCTCCAACCCTCTCACATCATGTCTTCTACAACCCTTTCACATCGTGTTGTCTCCAACCCTCTCACCTCATTTCATTTCCAACCCTCTCACGTCGTGTCATTTCCAACCCTCTCACGTCATGTCATTTCCAACCCTCCCACATCTTGTCATTTCCAACCCTCTCACGTCGTCTCATCTACAACCCTTTCACATCGTGTCGTCTACAACCCTCTCACGTCGTGTCATTTCCAACCCTCTCACGTCATGTCATTTCCAACCCTCCCACATCTTGTCATTTCCAACCCTCTCACGTCGTCTCATCTACAACCCTTTCACATCGTGTCGTCTACAACCCTCTCACGTCATGTCATTTCCAACCCTCTCACGTCGACTCCTACACTGACCCAAAAATTCACCTCAAAATCTTTCTTTCAAATATACCAAGCTGTCTTTCATCAGATTTTGAGAATGTCTAGGTCTCAGCACCATATGTCAATACAGACTTAACCTATAAGTTAACTTCATATTTTATAAATTCATTCGTTTGATACTTGCCCCAAGATGGATTGCCAATTTGTAATAAAATAACTTTTTTATTGGTCCAAGTTGGACTGTAATAATATTAATGTGATTTTGCTTTTTAAAATTTTCTTTGTGATGGGATATCAATTTGAAATATAATTTTGATTTAATAATTTGCTCTGCATTGAGTTATGTTGTGATTACTTTTGAACATATAACACTTTAATAAAGAATTTAACTTGATTTCCCCAGCTTCATTTCAGTTGGCGAACATGAAAAGTTATCTCTGAGATGTGTTCTCGGAATGAATATTTTACTGTTTCTAAATTATTGAAATAATAATACTTATACTTGTTTGAAGATGATTATTTATTTAAGCAACACAAATTATAAATTAAAACAATATAATTATATCAACTACTTCCGAACACGTGCTCCTTGCACAGATTTGCGTATCTTATAGCCCGGTTTCTGGAATCTATACCAGATCTTATTATGCAAACTCTATTTTTACCTTTATTGAATTTTTGAAACAAATTACGTAAAATCTTTTACAAGTACAAAAGTGAATATTGATATTGACACATTGCTTCACTCACACTGTTTATTCACAGGACATGTTTCAAGAGCTCTTGCTCCTATCATCAGCTGATACTCGATTAGTGTAAGTTGTAGTGGTTTCCTCTTTCTCCGTGTTGTCAATAGATGGCGTGATGTACTTGTCAAAGATGTCCGGTGGTGGAGTTTCAAAATTCATTACTCTATGACGATTTTTGTTGATGAAGATTTTTTCCCATACGGAAAGGTCTATGGGGTGATTAACATATTTTATTAGAGATGTTGACGACATTTTTGCAATAGTACCTAAAAAAACTCATACAAGATGGTCTTAGGCTTTTGAATATACAAAATCCAGCTATAAAATTTACATTGGAAACAGAAGAGGATGGTGTGCTCCCCTTTTTGGACATCAAGATCAAAAAAATGAACAACAAACTCACCTTTGGTATTTACAGGAAGCCGACACACACAGATAATTACATTAAGAACAACAGTTTCAACCCAAAACAACACCAACATGCCATTTTCAACAGTTTAATCTTTCGGATGATCAACTTTCCACTAAACAGAGAAGATTATCAAGAAGAATACCTACACATAAAAAAAAGTAGCTATATCCAACGGTTTCAACCCAAATTTAGTAGACAAAACAGTTAACAGACTCAACAAAGCTAAGAAAATAAAAGAAACCACCACCCTAGAACCTACAGGAGAAAAAGAGAAAAAACTTTTTAAAAAATTCACCTTCCACCCATCAGCCTATAACAAATTCCAAAAAATCTTCTCAAAACACAACATAACTCTTGCACCTCAAAATAGGTTTAATATCAGAAATTTGTTAAAAGGCCCTCCCAAAAATTCAATCACTACCAAAGAAAAACCAGGAATCTATGAGATCAAATGTGAAACTTGCCCTAAAATTTATATAGGAAAAACAAAAAGAAATATTAACATCAGAACTAAAGAACATCTAAGAAACATTAAAAATGGTGAAACAGAAAAATCAGCTGTGGCTTTTCATTTTTTGAATACTAGACATGACATCAACTTGGAAACATCTCTAATAAAATATGTTAATCACCCCATAGACCTTTCCGTATGGGAAAAAATCTTCATCAACAAAAATCGTCAGAGTCATGAATTTTGAAACTCCACCATCGGACATCTTTGACAAGTACATCACGCCATCTATTGACAAAATGGAGAAAGAGGAAACCACTGCAACTTACAGTAATTGAGTATCAGCTGATGATAGGAGCAAGAGCTCTTGAAACATGTCCTGTGAATAAACAGTGTGAGTGAAGCAATGTGTCAATATATTCTCGATTCACTTTTGTACATATGTCATTTTGTTTTAAATTGTTAGAGCCATGTGTGATGTTTCAGCAGTTGGAACCGAGGGGGATGATCTGGGGGAGTTGGCAAAAAGTCTGCAGTTGCTACTACAGTGGGAATGTTTGGAAGTGATCACCAAGGCTGCGCAGTTGATAGCAGAAGTAGCAAAGTCAGAATCTGGCCGTGACAAATACAGCAGCCCACCAATACTCAAGACTCTCATTGAACATCTCAAGACAAAGGATCAGGACATAGCCATCTTGATTCAGGTGTGCCGCGCTTTAGGAAACATCTGCTATGATAATGGTTTGTATCTTTACTTTACATTACAATATTGCATTGTATAAGTAGTCAAACATAACAAAATAATTTTAAATATTGTTTAAACTGTTAGAAATACATAAAAACATTAGAAATAAAACTAGCTAAATATATTTACTTCTTTGGGCTAATGAAAAGATATGTGAATGAGCATACCATATAATTTATTGTGGCCAATAGACTCTTACAAGAGCATCTGACACTGTCAATTATCTCTATACAGTCAAAATACAAAATGATTAAAATACATAAGTTATTTACAAAATATAGAGTTGTTTATAAAAGTATATGAGTTATTTACAAAGATCAAAATGCGTAAATTACATAGAAACCTTATTGTTTACATGGGTATACAACTCATTTATACTACATATATATTACAGTTCATTTATACTATACAAACGTTTTTCAATTAGGTATGATTTTAATACCAGTTTAAATTTTGAGTCAGAAGTATTTTTAATTAAGACTGCAATTTATTGTACAATATGACTCCTATTTTAAATGGATCTTTATTATATAGAATAATAATAATAATAAGTATAATAATAAAAAGAAGTATTTCAGAAAGTGGAGTGCCATTGTTACTAAAATTAGGCAAGTGAGTCAACCTTGTATATACTTTTCTCCACTTACAAGTTTTTTATGAAGACTAGTTTCTGGGGACTTCTCCCCTATCGTCAGCTCTGTGGTAGACTAATGATGCATCTGGTGTCTGCATCTGGCTTGGTGTTGTGCTGCCATCTAACGTCCTGGTAAGTTTGATGACGTCATCTACCACGTATTGAACAAAACAGCTTCACGTTCTCCAGCAAGATCTTCCAACAAACAGCAGGCTTGCCCATGGGCAACCCTCTTTCACCATTACTAGCTAATCTGTTCATGAGTAATTTGGAAACACACATTACTAAAGCCTTTCCACATATTTTCAAATGTTGGCATAGATATGTTGACGATGTGTTTGCGATAGTCCCTAGAAGACTAACCGAGGATGCTATAAAGTTGCTAAACCTACAAGAAAAATCCATAGTTTTCACCATTGAAGTAGAGCAGGATGAATGGCTACCTTTTCTAGATTTGAAAATCATTAGAACACCAACAGGATTACAATTTGGAATATACCGAAAAGCAACACATGTTGACAATTACATTAAATGCAACCCATTCAACCCAGTACAACATCAATATGCAGTATTCCATAGTTTAATTCACAGATTAATCAACATTCCGCTAACAAAAACAGAATATGAACAGGAGTACGCTCACATACACCAGGTTGCCGAACTGAACAACTATAACACAAATTTCATCAAAAAACTGATCTATAGACACAAAAGAAACAAATACTTAAAGGACATTACTACGTTAAAAAAACTAGAAAACCCAAACACCAGATATGGAAAATTTACATTTCATCCAAAATACTTCAAAAAATTTGAAAAGATGTTTAAGAGCTTCAACATAAAATTAGCCCCTCAAAACAAACACAACATCCGCAACTTACTAGACCACCCTCTAAAAAATAGCACACCGAAAACTCAATTATCAGGCATTTACCAAATGAGTTGCCAGGATTGTGACAAGATATACATTGGTAAGACCAAAAGGAATCTAGGAACAAGAATGAAAGAACACTGCAGAAATATTAAATTCAAACAAATGGACAATTCGGCCGTAGCACATCACTTTTGGTCTGAGAATCACAACATAAAACAAGAAATAGAACTGATCAAACAGGCAAAGAAACCTCTGGAACTACAGATTTGGGAAAACATATTTATTACGAAAAAACAGGACCTCTTGATGAATTTTGAAATTCCCGCGGTAGATGACGTCATCAAACTTACCAGGACGTTAGATGGCAGCACAACACCAAGCCAGATGCAGACACCAGATGCATCATCAGTCTACCACAGAGCTGACGATAGGGGAGAAGTCCCCAGAAACTAGTCTTCATAAAAAACTTGTAAGTGGAGAAAAGTATATACAAGGTTGACTCACTTGCCTAATTTGGATCTTTATTATTTTGAGTTTTATTCGTGCTCACCCTATGGTAATCAGTTGCTCTCCTCGTATCATATGTATGGCAATCTTTTTTGAGGATGTTATGTTGCTTTTGGTCTTTTACAAGTATAATCGTTTTGAACGCATAGAGTGATACTACTTTTAGGATGTTTTTTGATTTGAATGTATCCTGACATGTTTGTTGAAAACGAAGGTTGTACATGGTTCGTATGCATTTCTTTTGTACTTTTAATAGCCTGTCCATATTGGTTTCACTTGTTCCCCCCAAATTTCAATACCATATGTTAAGTGTGGGAAGATAATGCCATAATATGCAGTTTTAAGAGTATTGATATTCCTATATTTTGTCGTAATAGGTAGAGTCCCGAGTTCATGTTATTACAAACCATGTCTACGTGTGTACTGTAGGTTAGAGTATCTTCCCCCAGGGGTTTACTACGGTAGGTACGGGAATTGGCGATCCCGGGATCCCGAGCCAAATCTCTCGATTGGGTGCCTCTGAATGGTGAGAGAGCTAATGCCAAATGCCCAAACAAGGTCCACATCTGTGTTTGACCCTATTCTAAGTTAAAAATAGTACATTAAACCAAATTCACAGTAAAGCCAAAGCAAAGTCAGAGAGAAGCCTGAATGGAGCCAGAGCAAAGCGAGAGCAAAGCCAGAGCTCAGCTGGAGCCAAGCCAGAACCAAGTCAAAGTTAAGGTGCAGAACGAAGTTAGTATGAGGCCGGAGCGGGAAGGAGCGGGGCCAGAACCTAGCAAGAGCCAAGCCAGAACGAAGACTGATCCAAGCAAGAGTATAGTTAAGGAATGTTAGAGTGAAACCAGAGCCAAACCAGTGCAGGACCATAGCGGGGACCGGAGCCTAGCCAGAGCTAAGCCAGAGTGGAGCCAGAGTGGAACTTGAGCAGAGCCAGAGCCAAGCCAGAGCGGGACCGAAGTGGTGACCGGGGCCTAGCCAGAGCGAAGGTAGAGCGAAGCTAGTGTTAAGGTACAGAATGAAGTTAGTGTGAGGCCAGAGCAGAACCGGAGACGGGCCAGAACCTAGCCAGAGCCAAGCTAGAGCAAAGCCATTGCCAAGCCAGGTTTAGGTTTAAGAATGAAGGTAGTGAGGCCAGAGTGAAGCCAGAGCGGGACCGAAGGTGGGCCGGAGCCTAGCCAGAGCCAAGTTAGAGTGAATACAGAGTGAGGTTTGAGTGAAGCCAGAGCGGAGCCAGAGCCAAGCCAGAGCGGGATCGGAGACGGGCCAGAACCTAGCCAGAGCCAAGCTAGAGCAAAGCCATTGCCAAGCCAGGTTTAGGTTTAAGAATGAAGGTAGTGAGGCCAGAGTGAAGCCAGAGCGGGACCGAAGGTGGGCCGGAGCCTAGCCAGAGCCAAGTTAGAGTGAATACAGAGTGAGGTTTGAGTGAAGCCAGAGCCAAGCCAGAGCGGGATCGGGGTGGTGGCCGAATCCTAGCCAGAGCCAAGCCAGAACCAAGCCAAAGTTAAGGTATAGAATGAAGTGAGTGTGAGGCCGGAGCGGGACAGCAGCAGGGCCAGAACCTAGCAAGAGCCAAGCCAGAACAAAGACAGATCCAAGCAAGAGTATAGTTAAGGAATGTTAGAGTGAAGCCAGAGCAAAGCCAGAACGAAACCAGAGGCAAGCCAGTGCAGGACCGTAGCGGGGACTGGAGCCTAGCCAGAGCTAAGCTAGAGTGGAGCCAGAGCATAGCCAGAGCGGAACTTGAGCGGAGCCAGAGCCAAGCCAGAGTGAGACCGGAGTGGTGACCAGGGCCTAGCCAGAGCGAAGCCAGTGTTAAGGTACAGAATGAAGTTAGTGTGAGGCCAGAGTAAAGCCAGAGCACAGCCAGAGCAGGACTGGAGACGGGCCAGAACCTAGCCAGAGCCAAGCTAGAGCCAAGCCAGAGCCAAGCCAGGGTTAGGTTTAAGAATGAAGGTAGTGAGGCCAGAGCGAAGCCAGAGCGGGACCGAAGGTAGGCCGGAGCCTAGCCAGAGCCAAGTTAGAGTGAATGCAGAGTGAGGTTTGAGTGAAGCCGGAGCGAAGCCAGAACGGAGCCAGAGCCAAGCCAGAGCGGGATCGAGAGGGTGGCCGAATTCTAGCCAGAGCGAAGCCGGAGCCAAGCCAGAACCAAGCTAGTTAAGGTGTAGAACGAAGTGAGTATGAGGCCGGAGCGAGACAGGAGCGGGGCCACAGTGAAGACAAATCCAAGCAAGAGTATAGTTTAGGAATGTTAGAGCGAAGCCAGAGCGAAACCAGAGCCAAGCCAGTGTGGGACCATAGCGAAGACCAGAGCCTAGCCAGAGCAAAGCCAGAGTGGAACTTGAGCGGAGCCAGAGCCAAGCCAGAGCGGGACCGGAGTGGTGACCAGGGCCTAGCCAGAGCGAAGGCAGAGCGAAGCCAGTGTTAAAGGTACAGAATGAAGTATGAGGCCAGAGCGAAGCCTGAGCGAAGCCAGAGCGGGACTGGAGGCCGGCCTGAACCTAGGCAGAGCAAAGCCAGAGTCAAGCCAGGGCAAAGTTAGAGGGATTTTAGAATGAAGTCTGAGTGAGGTTATGGTGAAGCGGGAGAGAAGCCAGAACGGAACCAGAGTATAGCCAGAGCAGAGCTAGAGCAGAGAAATGGTAAAGTCAGAATGAAGCCACAGCAAAGCCAAAGCGGAGCTGGAGGAAAACTAGAGCAAAGCTAATGTAAAGCCAAAGCAAAGCCAAAGTGGAGCTAGAGCAAAGTGAAGGCAAAGCCACAGCAGAGTCAAAGGAAAGTTAAAGATAAGTTAAATGAAAGGAAGAATTGTAAAGTGAAATACAGTTTTTGAAAGGGCGCTAATGACCATTGAGTTGAGTGCCCCTAAATTTTAATCGTCATCATCATCTTAGAGTATCTTCAATATGAACACCCAAAAATTTTAAGTTTCTTACCCATTCAAAAGGTATATTGTTAATGTTTATATTTATATCATCGCTTTGAAATGTCATAAATTTTGTTTTTCCTATATTTAACTTTAATCCATTGTTTAGAAAGTACTGAGATATTTTGCCAATTGCATTTGTTGTTTTTTCTTCTAAGCTTTCTTCTCCTTCGCTCCAACATATTATAGATGTATCATCTGCATATGAGATG